>PVJN01037926.1:0-20827 GCA_004026805.1 Lasiurus borealis
TGAGATAACATTTGATCTGGCTCTGCCAGAGCAACCGCTGGCAGGACTCAAAATTCAATAAATTGAGCTTTTTTCATAGCAACAAAAAAGGATATTAAGTGAATTATATTAGTGAATGATGTTATAAATATCCAGATGGCCCTGGGCAGAAAAAAGGTTTCCCATCCCTGTTATAGAACTTTTTTCTAAGTGTTCTTTAACAGTGAAGTTAAAAGGTCACAGGAGTTTTCAGAACCCAGCAGCTTTTTGAGCCTTTAATGACTAATGTGGTGGGTTGCATTTTAGACATTTACTGTGGACCCTGTAAACACCCAGATGCCTAGGGAGATTCTGAGCCAGGAGGTGTGATTGGGGCTTGGCCATTTGTAGGTCCCAGTAGTCTACAGGTGATGGTACTGTGTGGCCTAATGGCTCATAAACAAACCTTTAATGTGCGTCTAATGATGTTCATGTATGTTGAGGATTTTCTTTTCTGATTTTGAAGAATACATATAAATGCATTTTTTTTAACTTTAGATAAACGTATAGTAGTAAAATTTGGAATCAGAAGCCCTCCATAATAATAGCTATTAAATGGCTATTTTAATTTACCTGGGCATTCTCTAGTATACTATTCTTCACTTCATCCACCAGAGATAGAAAGCTTAGGTTTTTCTAGTAGTTATATCCAGTTCCTAAACTTACACTCACTTTCTTGCTTCTTTACTTAACATTTCATTCATGTTTCTAGTTTAAATATGTAAAAATATCTAATAATTGCAGAGGTCCTGCTGTACAAGCCACCAAGGCAGCTGCTGGTACCAAGAAACATGATCTTAGTAAATGGAAATATGCAGAACTACGTGATACCATCAACACTTCTTGTGGTAAGTGTATGGAAAGGATGAAAAATGGGAGGGCTCCCTACCTAACAAGTAATAAATACCCAGCTGGAGGTGCTATTTTTAAATTTGCATATGAATTAGTATAAGCTATCCTCTTTGTTACTGTTATCTTGAAATGAAGACCTAATTTACTCACAAAGCTAAAAGAAAGACATACTTAAATAAGTTAAATTCATTTTGCTTATCTCTTGCCTAGGTCAGAGAAGAAAAACAGAGAGAAATTATGGTCTAGACTATATTGATGATTGGCCTATTTAATTTTATTTATATAACTAAATACCAGAATCTTTTGGTCCATGAGGCAAAGGAAAAGAGGGCAGTGCAATCCTTACTTTTATCTTAAAAAAAGGTTTTTATTGATTTTACAGAGAGGAAGGGAAAGGGAGCAAGAGATAGAAATATCAATGATGAGAATGAGTCATCTATCAGCTGCCTTCTGTAAGTGACCATTGGGGATTAAGTCAGCAACCCGAGCAATATGCCCTGACTGGGAATCAAACCATGGCCTCCTGGTTCATAGGTTGATGTTCAGCCACTGAGCCACACTGGCCAGACCAGTCTTTCCATTTTTAACACTTTTTCTTCCAACAGAAGAGAGTAAAATACTATATCTAGAGGTTCCTACATAGTTGAGTTCTTGGTTAAATCACAGTGTTGAATTCATAATACTATAAATAGGAACTAAAGTGTCATAATTGTACGAACTTCTCACTATGTTCTTTCTCACTTCACTGATTTTATCTGCATAATTACAAACAAAAAATGTGTTGCATATAAATCTAGCTTGCATTTGAATACAGTGACTTTTTATTCTTTTTTATTCTGTTGTAGTAGCCTGTGACCTTGGACAAGTGATTTAACCTCTATAATTTAAGTTCTTCATCTATAAAAGATCTATTTAGTCCAAGGTGGTTTTTTGTCTGTTTGTTTTTGTGTTCAAGATTCTTATGTTGAACAAATTATATATAATAGTAATAATAGCTCTAACCGGTTTTGCTCAGTGGATAGAACGTCAGCCTGCAGACAGAAAGGTTCCAAGTTTGATTCCAGTCAAGGGCATATACCTTGGTTGTGGGCACATCCCCAGTAGGAGGTGTGCAGGAGGCAGCTGATCAGTTTCTCTCTCATCAATATTTTAACTCTATCCCTCTCCTTTTCTTTCTGTAAAAAAAATCAATAAAATATATTTTAAAGAAATAAAATAAAATAGTAATAATGTATAATAAAATTCTGTAAATATAAAAGATATTATTACCATAAAATATTCATCTCTTTATCAATAATTAGCTTACTTTTAATTTTGTACTATTACTTTAAAATGAAAACTTTATTTTATATAGACACTGTCAATATATATATATATTTATGCCATAGAATAATTATGCTAGACAACTAAATTAGGATGTTCTTTTTTTATCTCTCTCTTTCTATGTAATTGATAGATATTGAGCTCCTGGCAGCTTGCAGAGAAGAATTCCATAGGAGACTAAAAGTGTATCATGCTTGGAAGTCCAAGAACAAGAAGAGAAATACTGAAACAGAGCAGCGTGCTCCAAAGTCTGTTACTGATTATGGTAAAAACAAATCTGTACTTTGGAATGTACTATACATAAGACATTTGGGTGATGTGTCCAATATAAATGTTTTCTTATTAGAGAACTGCGATCCACTGAACCTAACATATCCATAATGGCTTATCACTCATAGCATTATTTTTATTAAAAAACATTTAAAGTCTTATTTGTTAAGAAGTATTGAATTTACTTCTTAAGATACATTCTAGAGATAAGAATAATCCTGTCTATATTGAAGAGGTTGTGCAATAATGTTGTAAATATATATTTCCCTCATATGAGTGAGAAGTAGTATCTTGGTTTGTTCTAGAGTTTTGCCAAGAACAGGATTTGATATTTTGACTAATTTCCAAAAAATGAGTTTTGTTACTTTGTTATGCAAAAGGAAAGTTCTATTCTTGAAACTGGAAAATAGAGCAGGGTAGACATAACCTAGTGAAAGTATGCTTTAGCTTTAACATTAAATTTAGAATACCTTTAATATATGAATAGTAATTTCATATATTAAATTAAATTTCATAAAAGCAATATCGCTAGTTCAACTTGCTACCTTTAAACAGACATAATATATTAGCCCAATTTTTTGTTAAAGACACACTGACAGCATATGTAATGTCTTTTTATTTTGTAAAGGGCTACATTCCCAGCACTTAATAGTATAGTTTGGCAATGTATGACCCGACTTAGGGGGTGAACTCTCAGTTATATTTTGCTTCCTTCACCTTCCTAGCAAAGAAAAGCAATGTTTGATTAAAGTCATTTAAGGGATGGACTTTTAGTGTTTCCAATTTGTTGCAAAGGTAGAAAGAGGGAAATGTACTATTAAGAAAGATGTTAGTGCTGGTTATTGCTCAAGGGTTGCCATCAGTCAGAACATGATGCTCTTGGACGGGCAGTGAGAGGTCACCCAGAACTAGGAAACAGCAAGTGGAACACCTTCTCAACATTGACCTTCTCGTGACCACCGCTGCATTCTCCAGGTTAAAACTCTGTCTCTGGGAAATGGGAAGGAGAGGATGCATCCATTGCTATTCACTGTCTGCACCAGGATTCCAACCACATTTACCTTTGTTTTGTAAAAATCTCAATGGGCTATTCTTTTTAGTTCTGATTTTCTAATTTGGCTGGTAGTCTTTGATTATGTTTTATTTGAAAATTTATTCATCTGAATGATTACACTTCTTTAAAAAATGGAATTAATATTGCATTCACATTTTGAATAAATATACAAATATTCCTCGTATTGTCAAATCAAATTTTGATAGTTTCTTCACTCAACTTTGCCCAAAAAGGATCAAATAATCTATGGTTTACCTTGCTGGTGCTTATACTATTTTCATTCATAATATATATACACCATTTTGGAAGAACAAAAGAGTAGATTCAAAGTGCCATCCAGGTACAAATTTAGGAATTTTATGTGAACACATTCTATTATGTAGCCTTCCAAGAATTTGATTATGGTCTAATTCCAGGATAAAATGTCACTTCTGCTCTGAAAAGTACTTTCTTGTTTTTCTCTCTTGTTCTCTCTTATAAACTCACACAGGAGCTACAGGTAAAAGGAAAGGTAAAGGACACTAACATACGTAACAAGCTCAGTAGATAAAATTCTATACTTAGGTGGTATACTAACGGGGCCACTGATCGGCCTTTAAAAGGAACTGCTCTGTAATTCAATAATTGGAAGGATTTGAATTCATCAATGTGAGAAAATAAAATTATAACAGCTGTGATAAACAAAAATATAATGAGATCATTGCCTGTAAGAGTAATGCATGCACAAATCATGCTAATTTCTGTAGGTAGAAGTTTGGATCCTCAGGCTCTCCTCAGGGTGAGCATGTTCTCATCACGTTTACTACAGACAGATTTTCAGATATAACTTTGATGCAGTGGAAAATCACCCAGTAAAATTTTATAATACTTAGTTGCTTAAAACAAAGACTTTGGATAGTAGTTTTATTTCATAGCTTCTAAAATAAAAATGGCATATGTTTAAGATTTAAAAAGTTCGAAGAAATTAAAACATCCTGGGTACATGTGAATATGGCAGGGCATTTTCTCTACTGCATATAACTTTTGGATGAATTTAGAATTTATTCTCTTTTTTTCTACAAAAATGCTTTCAATGCCTTAAAGTTATTATAATGTCAGTTATTAACTGATTGTGTTGGATTTTTGTTTGAATATTACTGTGTCCCAAAATTACAAATGAAATGCAATTTTAAAATTTCAGTCCTCTTTATATATCCATCATGTAGAATTTTCTAAAACATAATCAAAATAGTTAAAAAATAAAATAAAAAGAAAGCAACATCTACTTGTAGGTCTTTGTTTATGGACAGGATATTTACTTGTTAGTCACCACCTCAATTGATGGAAAGACTTTATAAATGAGAAGAATGCTCACTTAACAGTTTTGGCACTTTTATCTTTTCTTCAACATAAAAATGTTTGTTCACAGATTTTGCACCATTTTTGAACGATTCACGTAAGTCAATGGGTGGTAACTCATGAGCTAACTGGAAGATGGGTTAAAAATACTTTATAAAGTACTAACTTCTATTAAACATTGTTTTGCTACAATAATTTAAGTGGAACTATAGTACATTAATGTTGGTTTATCTATACTAGATATTTAATTTGAGATGATACTTTCATTTGGGTCACTCCAAAATAATAACAAAATTTAAACTGTTGTTTTATAAAATTACTTCATTTTAAGAAATAACTTGTATTTTAAACTGTAAATATATATATAATTCTTATTGTAGCAAAACTCTATCTTAATAAGCAGCTGATCTTTTAGAATAAAGACTAACTTTAGGTGCTGGTTTTAAACACTGATGGGATAAGCATGTCTGTTCAAAGAGATTGGAGTTTTGTATGATAATACAAATGGAGATTTAAAAGGACACCACTTCGTAGGAAGAAGAGATTATTCTGTTACGTTTGTTGCTTCCTATATGCACTTTTTAAATATAATTTAAAAGATTTGAGTCGTCTTAATGTGCAGTAAATTTCTTCTAGAATCATTTTCAACAGTCATTTGGACATACAGTAGGTTCTCGAATAACTTTGTTTTATTCACTGTCCTGTTATTACATTGAAGAACTGCCATAGGAACTTAACTCTTGTTGATATCAATCAGCCTATGGTAAAGTTGGTTACATTATGTTATTTCACTTAAAATCACTGAACCGATTGAAGATACTAAATGAGGACTTACTGTAATGCCATATTTACTTTGCCAGCTGGTGAGACTTGATTTTTGAAAGTACTTTTAGTAATTTCTAGGGCTGTATTTGAAACTTATTTCATGCTTTTGAAGATAAAATTATTGGAGGTGAAAGAAATAGTCGTTTAGAAGATGAATTTCCATCTTTAATGTCTGTATCTTGTATTTTCCCAATTTCAGTTCTCACATAAGTAGAAAAAGCCATCAAAGAATTTATGTTGGGTTTCTTAATTTTACCCAGTATATTAAGTTATAGGAGACTGTTTTTTAAAGAAAAAAGCAGGTTAATTTAATGGGTGGTGATCAGTTTCATATTAAGTTTTCTATCAACTAGACATTGAATTCTAATTCACTGCTTAAGATGAAGGATTTTTTAAACCCTTTTTAAAATATATTACTTTTGAGTTAATGTATTTTCTTTGAAGTAGGTAGTTTTTAAAACTGAAAATGGAAGCACTGAAATGTACGTAGTTTTGCTAGAACAGGAGCAAAAGAATAAACAAGCTCCTCTCTGTTAACTGCTAAAGGTGGTGCAGCTTTTTAAAGTCACTGACAAAACTGGGCCTCGGGTTCCTTCTTTCCTAGGCATATAGAGCTTTGCTAACTGCTGCTTGCTTTCTCTGGTTTGCACAGAAATAAATTCAGTCGCTAGAAAGCTTTGGCTGTTGGTGTAAAAAAGTAGAATAAGAGTATTTTCATCCTTTCGGTATTTGGAGAGTCTTACAAAAGCCTTATGGCTGTTCTTGACTTATACATATTATATAATTTCTCACCGACACACTTAGTTTTTCAGTGAGGTTCTTAATTGAGCTACAGTAAATGGTTGGTCCACTTTGAAAGTTGTGAGTATAAAGCATATTAAGCAGACTTTACCCAAATTATGTTGCTGAAAATGTCAAGTCATTGCCCCAGAGAAATGTTTATATTTGTAGATAAAATAAAACCCTAATTTTTTAGTAATGGAAATTGAGCAAGGGGAAAAAAGTTTATTAATAGGAGGGTAATACCCAGTACTATCAGAAAAGCAAAGAGTTTTTTCCTATTGGTAAAGAGGATCAAATAGTATATACTTTTCACTTATTTCAATGGATCTTACTCCAAGAGAAATCTGTTTTCAAAGTAAGTAAATATCTGAGGGAATGTTCATGTTTACTATTACAGTTTTTTTTTTTTTTTTGGTCTTTGCTATTGTCGTGGAGTCATTTAAATAGAGTTAATGAAATACATATATTATCTTGGCTATTTTAAATCCCAAGATTGGCCCGAGAGGAAACTTTTGTCTTCCATCTTTTTGAGGAACTTGTGATTAATTGACAAATATCATCTATAATTCTTTAGATTTGTATAATTACTGTTTGTTTCACCATAAACAGTTCTGTAAAAGTTACTCTTCTGTCTTCATTTGAACTCTTTGGAGGAAAAATATAAATTTAGTAAATAATACTAGTTTGCTTTCCTGCTATGTGAGTTTATTTTAGGTTACTGATTATTTTAGGGTATTATGGCTGCTGCTATTGGGTTGTATGCAGGGGTGGATGTGTGTGTGTATTTTCAATGCAAAGGAACTTCTTTAGGGAAAGAAAATTCTGAAGAAATTACACTGTGAATTGTATTCAATTATAGGCAATTATTATTTACATTTTGTTTTAAATTTACATGTCCTAAGAACCTTTCATTGGGTATTTAATTATATCAGTTGATCTGTAACAGTTTAAGGAAATGTAGCATTTTTATTAGCCCTCATAATTTGTTTGATCAGTTGTAGTGATGGTACATTTTGAAAGGGTCTTTGGTGGAGGACAAACTTTTTTTTAAAAAAAATGTGTGTTACATTTTAAGATTCAAGGCTGTTTTGTTATCCCTGGGGCTGCTGGTGTAACTTTCCTTGTTCTGTGTAATAGCTCAGCAGAACCCAGCCGCTCAGCTTCCTGCCAGGCAGCAGGAGATCGAAATGAACAGACAGCAGCGCTTCTTCCGCATCCCATTCATCCGCCCTGCTGACCAGTACAAAGACCCGCAGAATAAGAAGAAAGGCTGGTGGTATGCCCATTTTGATGGACCTTGGATTGCCCGGCAAATGGAACTCCATCCTGACAAGCCACCCATCCTTCTTGTGGCTGGTGTGTATGACTCACAGGAAAAAAAATTTATAAAGGAGGAAAGGATTATAAACTCTGAATAGAACAACCTAATACATAATGTAATAATTATTTTAGGATTAGGGGATGGAGTTTTACAGTTAAATCATGTTTTCAGTTAATTTGAGGTTTATTTATAATATGAACTTGCTTGGATTATGTCCTTGTAGAACACATAGAAAATTGTCCGTGTCCTAAGAACCTTTCATTGGGTATTTAATTATATCAGTTGATCTGTAACAGTTTAAGGAAATGTAGCATTTTTATTAGCCCTCATAATTTGTTTGATCAGTTGTAGTGATGGTACATTTTGAAAGGGTCTTTGGTGGAGGACAAACTTTTTTTCTGGTGAGTTTATTAAGCAGATTTCAATCTTGGAAGAAAATAAAGTTTTGAAAGTTCTCCAATCTATGAGAATTGATAGATACTTCAGGAATAATGTTTGTAACAGTAGTTCTGAAAGAGACATGGTAATTCTCTGCTGTCTTATTTGTGCAGGTAAGGATGATATGGAGATGTGTGAGCTGAACCTTGAAGAGACAGGCCTGACTCGAAAGCGTGGTGCTGAGATTTTGCCAAGACAGTTTGAAGAAATCTGGGAACGCTGTGGAGGCATCCAGTACCTTCAGAATGCAATTGAGAGCAGACAGGCGAGGCCCACATATGCCACGGCCATGCTGCAGAATCTGTTAAAGTAGATGTTACACTCTGAGCTGGCAGCGGGGAGCCCCTGCCGTGGTACTAGGTAGGGTGTGTGCCCCGAGATTTAACCATTCCATGATCATGTTAGAATTACTTCTACAAAGTGAACAGATTTTATTAATCATGGCTTTTTGTTAATTTAAGGTTAATTATGGTAGTGATTTTGGGACCTAAAAATTATTTTCCTATATCCAGCTGTAACTGTTAAACCTCTTGTCATTCTCTTACTTGTTACCCTTGGACAGATTCTGATGTCTCATTCTCTGCAGACTACCTTAAATCCATCTTAATTGTTCCTAGGAAAAGGAATTTGAAAAATAATTCAAAAGACTCTATTTCTAAGGACGGCACAGTATAATATAATTGGAATAATGAAACAACTTAAATTTTCTTACAAAGATTAAGGCATTTAATATTTTGATTGGAAAAGCTCTCAACTTTCTTTTCTTGCTTTCGTAGAAATTCATGGAAATGTCTATTAAAGGTGGAAATTTTTACCACCGCGAACCCCCCAAACCCATCTTTTGCAGCGTGTCTTAGTTTGAGTAAAGCCATTCACCTGAAGTTCTAGCATTCTAGAATGAGCCTCATGTGATTGATGTACTTGGTGATAAAGAAGGTATTCAGTAGTATTCTCCACCGATTTGTTTTCCTTTTCTGTTACATTGTGTTGCTATAAGAATATTTCTCTTATATTCCATGGGAAAAAAAAGGAAATTCAGATCATGTAAGTGCTTAAAAGTTTTGGGATAACTTTTGTTTCATTTAGAAAAGTAAATAGGTTTAGTTGGCACTCCAACTTCATCTCAATTGTGACTTTTATATCAAAATCTTGTCCAAGTGGTTTCATATGATTTAGGCTAGTGTTCTGCTTCAAAACATCCTTGTTTTGAAAAAGTTCATAGTGTCTTTGGCCTTTGAGATTTTGGTAATTGTAGAGCTGTTTTATAAGCTTTGTAATTCAAAAGCCCTTGAACTTGGTAATTGCTTGTTTCACGTAACTGATAATTTAAAAAGTTTTCCTTGTGTGCTGTTAGTTTTGATCAAATGTCAGCAATTTCTAGCCTAATATTTATGACTTTCATGTTAGGAATTTGGAGGCAAAAATACATCAAGGAATTATGTTGACATAATCCTAAAGAGTCTTGTTTGAATTTTAGAATAAAATTAGAAAATAAAATACTCTCTGCACTCTTTTTTTCTGATTTCAAACGACACTAACTTTTGGACTGAGTTTTCAGTGATTTTTTTTCCCTAGAAAGAATACCTCAGCTAGGAAAATATTTCCCAGCTGATTAGATTAGTTTTCAAACACTGTTAGATTTGCCTCTCTCTTCATGTCTTTGTACAGAAATATTTACTTATTACGATACCATGCAAATGATTGCCTTCTGTTAAAGAAATTAAATAGCTCTGCCTGTGCAACTGAGAATGTGAAAATGATTATCTTCTGAAGGGTGTGTTACTCTATAGACTCACCTACCCTTGTGGTATTTGGTCTCTGCGACTGGTGACAGAAAATCCTGGTTACTGACAATGAATGACCTGTTCCCTCTCTTCTCATCACTCTCCTTTAATTGGTGCTTTTATTTGTATAGGATAGTGAATAGTAAGCTCTGTTGCTTAACTAGGAACAAGTAAAGTCCTTGAAGAAAATTTAGACACGGAATCTATTTTTTTTTAAAAAAGTATATTTTATTAATTTTTTACAGAGAGGAAGGGAGAGGGATACAAAGTCAGAAACTTCGATGAGAGAGAGACATCGATCAGCCGCCTCCTGCACGCCCCACACTGGAGTTGTGCCCGCAAGCAAGGTACATGCCCCCGACCGGAATCAAACCTGGGACCTTTCAGTCCGCAGGCCGACACTCTATGCACTGAGCCAAACTGGTCTCAGCCCAAATCTATTTTTAAGAACTTGTCTTCAGAAACAGTTTATGTATCTCCCAGACTCATATAGCCACCAGATGGAAGACTAATCAACCATACAATTATTATAATGAGAGGACTTAACATTTTGAAGAATTTGTAAGAAATACATCACAGCAAAGCACTGTTACAAGTCTTTTACTTTAATAGCTAGTGAAATTATAGTCTTAAGCCATTTTATTGCTAATCATGTCACACAGCTGTCCTAGAACTTATCTATTTAAAGTAGTCTCCTGAGTTAGCTGGGCTACCAGGAGAACTGCCCTACTTCAGACAGGCGCACAGTAACCTACATGCGGATATTCACATACTCATAGAAGCCCCTTGCCAGGAAACTTAGAGCCTTGTCAACCTTTCAGGGAAAGAACAGAAATTGTGTTCTAAATTATGTTAATGAGACTATACTTTACGGTGTTCACAATCGGAGCCACAGACGCTAGGCGGAAACTGTAGGAATCAAAAGCAAATGCATATTTTAATCAGTCATTTTAATTGAGATGTAAAATTAGAAATTTAAGCCAACACAGTGAATATTAACCCATTGTATACCATAAGCAGCTGTAGACAAGTGGTGGACCTTTCCCACATGCCATGTGCATCTATAAAAAAAAAAATGTTTTCCCTAAGTGGCAGCCCTGACCAATTTTAAAATCATTTTTTTTGTGAGAATTTTTATCTGAAAATATTCAAGAACACCCGAATTGTGAGTAATATATTTATTGTTATAATATTCATTGCAAATTGATTTTTTAAATTAAATTCAAAATATCGTGGTGTGTAGGGATGGTTTCTGTTTTGGACTCGTGGCAGTTAACTGGTTATGAACTAATCTACTTTTAAAGCTTGGCTCACTCAGTACCAGTTCCTTTCTTAGTGAATGCTCTGCAAAGATAGAGATGCATAAAATACTTAAAATGAGAACACAAAATATTTGCACCTCAATTCAGTTATAATGTAATTCCTAATCCCACTACCACATTTGACATATGTATTATGAGCTATGGGTATGCATTGAAAGAAAGTTTCCGTAATACACATATGTCAAGAAACAGTGAGTTCAGTTGTAAAGTTGAGTAGGAGGCACCTCCTCAGTTATGTGAGAAAGAAATACTGCATCTAGGATCACAAGCCCACGCATAAGACATTCTACTGTGACTTGAATTCTGCTCTCTACAATGATTTCTCATAGATGACTCTTTCCAGTACATAGTGATCCCTTTTGTTCTGCCAGCAACTAAGAAGTTTCACCTGAAGTGGAAAATAGGCGATATTTGCAGAAGTGTAGCTAGAAAATAGAAACTCCCAAGCAAGAATAATAATTAGGACTTACTGTTTATAGAGCCTCATTAATTGGATTAAGAAAAAAAGGTATTTTTTTTTATAGCAAAGGTGGAGATTTATTGAAGAACAAATACAGAGTCCTACATGGGGAGAAGGAAAGGGTCCCCGAAAAAAAGATATTTTCATTCACAGGTTATTCATTACGATTCCCGAGGGATCCAACTGTGCAAATCTTTGGTTTCATTACTTGAAGTACTTAGATCAGTAGGACAAATACTTATTGGCCGGATCAGTCAATTAATACAATGATAGAGGTAGCTCTACCTTCTTTTATAGAGGAGGTAACAGAGATCCAGAGAGATCAAGTCATTTAGTTCTAGACTCCGAGAGAGAGAGAGAAATGCCTTTGCTCCAATCAGGTGGAGGAAAAAAGGAATTGAAATGAGCAAACACTTTGCGTGGCCTCCTGAGGATTTACAAAAGGCTGCCCTCCATCCCCCATCCCTCCACATCTTCAGAGATGACAGGTTTTCTCTTTCATGACCAGCAATAAGAAGTATTGAGGGTTTTCATCACAGAAGATAAATGAAGAAGGGAGAAGAGGGCAGAGGATATCCACAAAGGAGACTAAGGACAAGTTGGGGAGAGCAGTTGTAACAAAAAGGAGGAGCAGTGGTGGAGGAGAAAGAAAAGGATGTGCCTCTGAAAACTATACCCCCAGCTTCAAAAACACTGATACATTTTGGGTGACAAAGCATTTCTAGATCTTTGCTAAAATTCCATATGTAAGAGCAGAACCTCTGTTTATTAAAACTTGGACCAGAGATGGTGTATATATCCTTACCATGTAGAAGTGGCACTCCCACTGCAGAAGGCCAGCAAGGAGCAGACATTCTGTGGGTAAGCCTCCAGGAGGGGTCAAGTGGAGATACCCTCATGGGTAGAGCCTATCTGTGCTGGGACCAGATCTTTGAATATAATGAAGTTCAGTTCAAATCAGTGTATTCTTCCTTCCCCATCACTGATCTAATATGTGCAGAAAGTTGTCTTTCTTTTATTTTTATTTTTTTAAAATATATTTTAATTGATTTTTTTACAGAAAGGAAGGGAGAGGAATAGAGAGTTAGAAACATTGATCACCTGCTTCTTGCACACCCCCAGTTGGGGATGTGCTCAAAACCAAGGTACGTGCCCTTAACCCGAATCAAACCTGAGACCTTTCCGTCTGCAGGCTGACACTATCCACTGAGCCAAACCAGGTTTGCGAAAGTTGTCTTACTTTTAGTTGTCATCCTTTTCAAGGAGCTTTTTTCCAAGAGATAATTGAAAAAAAAAAAAACACTCAAAAAGAGAATCTTTAATCCTAATTAGTACCTATGCAGAATGTCACTGTCAAACCTCAAATAGGTTTATTAATTGGCCATTTTCTTTTCACTTTTGAAAATGCATTTTATTGTAACTGATACCTAATTTTTTCCCATTTCCTAAAACAATGTCTGATTCCTAAAATATTGATGTATTGGAAATAAAAATAAACGCTTTTTATGTAAAACTTCCTCTTGCATCTTTTACTTTTAATAAAGTTACAGGTGCAATCAATTTTTTAAAGTTGTAAATGTTGCACTTGTTGCTCCATGTCTCAGATGAAATAATATGAGAATCTGGGACTCTGAAGCTTCATCCAGTCACGAGAGCTGGAACCCCTGCACTGGGTGCTGTAGTAAGAGGCTAGGAACTCAGATAATTGAAGCTTCCTTGAGCTTTGGCCCAAACTCCTATGGGTTTTCCATCTAGGGAACAAGCAGGTATGTGAGCCGCAACTCCTCGGTTGCCTGGATTAGAGAAAAGTCCCCAGGCCCTTCCCAATCTGTGAGATGACACAGGATGCAAAAACTGGGGTCCCAAAGAAGAGTCCTTCCAATACACCTGGTCTGCGTACGCTACTTCATTTCTCTCATCTGGAACCTAGCATCACCCTAGTGGGTCTTCTGAATGTGCAGGGACTCAGCTGTCCAGCCGCCACAGCCCTTCTCTGGCTGGTTTGAAAAGACCAGTCTAAAAAGTGGGTGATTCTAAGAGAGAGGCATTTGGTTCCAAGGCAATGGAGGCAGTTTGAACACAAACTGAGATACAGGCAGTGAAGGGCACATAATGGGAGATGAAAATATTAGGTTTTCACTTTATCTTGATGAGTTTTTTTCATGAGCATTTGGTTCACCTATTATTTCTAACAAGCATGTTTTCCTCTGGGAAGTTCCAGGGACATGGAAGTGAGCAGGTACATCTGCCACCATTTGCTTTGTGGCACTTTATCGCCACATCACAGTTTGAAGTCCTTGTCAGATATCATAGCTCCTCACTTTTGGAGAGGAGTGGGGTGGGAATAGGGATGAAATTTATACATTTGTAAGGCCAACATGAGAGAATGTTAAGGATTTGTAACCAGGAGCACATATCACTTCCCCAAAGATTGTCTCTATTTTTTTTGAGAAACACTTGGTTTTGTTTTTATTTTTGAGACTTACTGCTAAAATATTGCCGCCAATGTTTAATATTTTGCTATCTTTTAACTGCATTAAAATCATGCTTGCCATCATTCATTATCATCCATAAAGCAAACCCAGGGACTATCTACTAAAACACAGACACATTTTATTATAAATCAATGAATGAATATATGGTGCTCCTATTTTATTGAAATTAAAATTTTGCAGCAAATATACTTTATAGTGGAACACTTGAAAGAGATACAGATGAATTCATGTTTCATTAAACAGCACATTAAAAACTGGCTAAACTGGATCACCTTGATCCAGTCTACCTAAGCATACACCAGAGTTAGTGTGATGGAGTTAATAGATTATAGGAAGACGAAGTTCATTTGTAGTGGAAACAGAAATTGGTTATGTCACAAAGTACAATCTTACTTCCCCCTACTATAGTATGTTCCTTTTAAATAGCTTTATACAATAACAGAAAAATATTTTCTATGATGTATATATCGGAACCCCCATTACATTTTCTTTTAAAGAGATCAATTAGAAATAGTTGGTAACAAAACAACCTTCCATGGTGTAAGCAGTAATTTCTCATGAAACAAATGTGTTTAAGAATTGAGGATTGTGTGTGTGTGTATGTGTGACAAATATTGAAGTGTTGAGCATATATACCCCCACCAGTGTTTACCTACTATATATGTCCATGCGTTTAGAGACCTGCATCTCCTTGCATAAGTAGTTAACTTTTATGTACATTCTAACATCTGAAGAGCTTTGCTTTTGATATATTGATCAACTCCTGCGAGTGCCCCACGTTGGGCTGCCAGTTGCGAGTGTCCCTGTCCCCTCCCTCTCCCCACATACCGATGTTCAGGGTTTAGGTTCAAGGTTCAGGCTCTGGAGGAGGCTGCACACAAATGAAAGAGACTAAACAAAGTATAAATTTGGGAATTGCGGGTCAGGTGGGAGTCCAACTCAAGGGGGAAGGACTTCACTCCCTTCTGGCCTTGCTATCCCTTTTATTAAGACTATGGGATACACCCATAGCCTTTAAGCAGGCAATTCCAATAATAGCCATTCAGCAAGGATTGACATAAAACTAAAAGGTGGAAGTAGCTTAGCTATCGTTGTCTCAACTAAACAGTGGTTGGTTGGCTCTGACTTTTCAGAGCTTCAAGGTTGACCAGCCTTCCAGGTTCCTTGTCCACACCTCTCTGCCAGTGAAGGCAATAGGCGGCTTCCGACAACCTTCCACCCCCAACACAATAGGTTGGACTTGTAAATGATCTGTGAGCAAGATTTTCAGGGCAGCTGGAAGCTAACCTAGTTTACTGTTTCCTTCCCTTTCACCCAGGAATAGCAAAATGTTTCACGGGTTGTGTTTTGGATTTGATAAATAAGCATCTTTTCCTTTAGAATGTATCAGCTATCAGTGCAGTCTTCTCTATTTGAAATGTGGTGGTGCTGGTGCTCAGTGTTGGCTGTAGGCCTGGCTTCTGACAACCAGTGAATATGCCTGCCTCTGTTTTCAGAATTTTGACATAGTAGATTAAATTTTCCTTGGGAAAGCAAGCCATCTTTCTTGAGATAGATTAAATGATAACATGCACATTTTCAGTTTTTAATTTCCTTCCCAATCTTGATGGTTAAATTCTTCATATCCTACCATCAGTGTTTCAGGATTTCTTATCCTGGTTACCTGGAAGAAAAATAATTTTAAGAGCTCAAGAAATGTCATTTAAGAGCAAATCAATGATTCATTTCAAAATTGCCTCTGCTGATGGATGAGAATATGCTTGCCATTTAGGCTATCTTTTTTAAAAGGTTGAAGATGCCTCCAAAATATTTCTAACTTTTAACCTACTAGAAATAGATTCCATCTCTTCTTTAACCTATTCAAATTCTCAGGCTGAACTTTCTTTTGAAGGAGGGGTAGCAAATAGTTTGTGAATTAAAGTCACCAGGTTCCTTCCCAACCATAGCAGATATGATAATTCCACATTGCTGCTTCATTTGAATGTGGTTCTTAATTCTACCTGGCACTTCAGGCTTTAGTTGGTGTTTGCTTCATCCTGGCCATTTTGTTATTATTAAATCTTATGTCCCACTGTCATTTTATGGCTCAAGTCTGAACTTTATCTGTCTTTCCAGTATGTACTTGGACACATGATGCTATGATTAGCATTTGGTTGTTTGCCTCAGTATACTTCTTGATTGTATATTGACCATAATAACTTGTTTAAGGTAAGGTTTGTTGCGTTTCTATCTAACACTATAGATCTCAGGTAGGGTGGACACTGGTTGATGAGCATTCATTTGCTCCATCAAAGACTAGGTATAATTTTTGAAAGTAGGTGATTTCAGGCTAAACATTTTCCAATGTATTTCCCCCAAAGTAATTTTGAAAAAGCTCAATATAGGCTATATTTAACCTGGTTATAGATAAATTATTTCCCTTTGTAAAATACATTTTTTTAAATAAAGTAAGTTGATGAATGAATGAGTAATTTAAAAGAGGTAACTAGGACACTGGGAGAAACATTTATTTGAAGATGAACTTTTAGAAATTTTTGAAGTTACTCATTCACAAATCACTACTTCTACAGTCTACATATTTTGCTTTGGCTGATTATTTGAAATCAAAAGAAGATATTTTGTAAATATAAGCATAAAATAATTCAGTTCCAGGAATGAAACTTTCAACCATGTTGAAATGCATTGATAAATCACTTGTATATTTTTATAAGAAAAGGTTAAAAATACTATAAAATACTCGGATTGTTTCTGTGATTTTATAGTTTTGTCTACACATTTCAGTTAATGCCAATCTTCTGCCTCTACCCTTCTTGCACCAGGAAATGCTCCTTTCCCCCTTGAAAATTCTAAATTAAAAGCCTGGCATAAAGGAAAAGTGCTTTTAATTAATTCCATTTAAAATAAGAATCAGGCTCAGAAATATTTTACATGTCCTTCAAATTTCAGTAATTAAAATCAACATGTAAAAATAAGTTTAACACTAGTTTTGTGCGCTTGATTTTTAGAGTGACCTGATAACATACAAAAGAAAGCAAAACATGATATTCTTTTTCCTGGGCTTATTGGAATTTACAGCAACGACAACTATTTTGGATTGAAAATGATAAGTGAAAATGGGTAACACATTTTGCTGGTGCCTTTGTTAGAGTTAGAGGAAGTGTGCTTTCTGTACCCCCGAACCCCCCCTTAGTTTTGCCTTCTGGTTGGCTTGCTGTTTCTCAGGCCGTGGTCTCAAGAGGGTTGAACAAAGCTCATGGGAAAGATGAATGCTAAGTTTATCTTGCAAGCAGTAGAGTTATTTTTCAAATCAAGTTCTGAGTTGTGGAAAAACAACTCTAATAGCATTTTGTTCATGCAATTTCAAAATGAAATTTATTTTAAAATTTTATGTATATTATTCCAGACTTCTCTTTATATACATATTATATAATTATTGAGGACAGTATATGCACATTTTACACCTTGCTCTTTTCCTCTTCACCTCATAAAATGGGTATAATATTTGAGGGATACGCTCTGACATATATTCCCTTATCAGTAAACTTTTCTTTCTCTGAACATTCTGCTCTTTATAACTTCAGGGAAAGGGGAAAGGTGGGCATCACTACTGGAAGGAGGGAAACTCCCCTTGGTTCAGTGCTTGATGGGGAGAAGGCAGAGGAGTGAGGTATGGTTCCAGGAGATTGAGTAACAAGTCCCCTGTTCTTCCCACCACAGCTAAGGCAATCTTTTTGTTCCCGTTTGTCTTGATTGGGTAATTTGGAAGCTTTGAGAATACCTGGGGAATGGCAGGTGCTAAGGTCAAAACTAAGAGGTCACAGCTGAGGAGAATATGGGAATAGAAACTTTCCCAAGGACCCAGTGAAACAAGGAGAACCCTCTCCCCCAGTGCATACAGATTACACCTTGGAGAAGAGAAAGGAAGGGGAGAAGATCTGTGCCTGACTATATACTTCAAGAAAACTGAGATGCCTAAAGTGACCGCTTAAACTGTTAATCAGATGAAATTTTAAAAGCTGGATTGGACTATATTAAACTCCACTTCCTCCCCGCTCTCTTCCTTTAATCCAGTGGTAAAAGGGCTCTAAAGAGAGTGAGGAACAGCTACTAGAGGGGAAAAAGGTTACCATCCCCTTCACACATCTGAGGAGTAGCACGTGAGTAAACGTGATCTTACTGTGGTTAAAACAGATTCTTTCATGTTACTAACACCTCTTCATAGGAGTCACTTTGTACCATCAGCTACTTAACCTGGCCCCTACATTTGGAAATGATTCTCATTATAAATAATGTCACAAAGAACACAGAGTCCTATTAAAGGACAAAGTGAAAATTTTTAGATCTGAAGAGAAGTCATAAATAATTTACTCTCTCAGATCTCGATTTACATTTTCTGTGTATGTATGATGACAGTTGTGATTAACAAAAGTAAAAATCATTAAGCTAAAAATGGGAACTTGAAAATGAAATTTTGTTTATTCTTAGGGGAATTTTGCCAAGAAAGTTCCTAGAACAACTGAATATATAATGTAAAATTGAGGAAAATGGGAAATGTATGCAATCTACTCATAGATATTGAACGTGAAAAAGTATAGGAGTGATTAGAGTGTTGGCCTGAGCACTGGAGGGTCTAGGGTTCAGTTCCCAGGCAAGAACTCATACATGTACTTTGGTGGCAGGTTCAATCCCTGCCCCAGTTGGGGTGCATGTAGGAAGCAATTTATCAATGTGTCTCTCTTACACCAATGTTTCTTTCTCTGTTTCTCCCTTTCCCTCTCCCTTCCACTCTCTCTAAAAATCAATGGGAAAAATATCCTTGGATGAGGATTAACAAAAACAAAATAAAAGAATAGGGGAAAAATAAAGGTGAAAATATAACAAAAGATAGTGACTTGTCAGTAGAATGACAAAGATCTGAACCAACTGCAAAGGCTCTTTGTGCATCAATGGACTCATCTCAGTCAGACACTTGTCCACATTATAATGTTCCTATTTTTTTCTTCACTTGGGTAAGATTACAGAAATGCAGCCACGTTGACAATTCTTTAGGATCTTGCTTTCAGAGTTACAGCACTTAGTGTCCTCACCTGATTTGCTTCTGAGTTGAGATTTAAGTACAAGTAGGGAATCTCAGTTTTCCTAACAGGGCTGCCTTTTGTTGACAATGATCAAACAGCTCCAAAGATGCTAGCAGCTGGTAGCAGCTGGGAGTTTACACTGAGGAGCCTCTTATTCACTTCTTACCTTAACGCGAGAATATATTCCCATTAGTCCCATTAATATTCTGGTAGATGAGAAATTCGAGGTTTAAAGGGGTGGAGGATGTTGCTCAAGTTCACTAGTTAGGGGTAGAGCTCGAATTTGAACTTGCGTATAACTTAAAAGCCTCTAATCTTAGTGTTTTAATGTATGTTTGATTCGGTAATCTGATCCCCATAAGTAAACTGTCAGTCACATAAATGATGGCACCTGTGAACAACGGAAGTAACTGCTGGGAGGGGGAGCAGGTGGTGGGAATCCGGGAGGGACTCAGCTCTGCTCCACTGAGAGTCCTACTGAAACAGTTCATGGGTGATGGGCCGATGGGGTTTGTCCTCTTGCTGAGGATTTTCTTTTGTCCCCAAAAGAAATTGAGTATCTTTCTCTCCCTCCTTCTGGGCTTTCTCCTCCCTGCCTCCCTCTCTTGCTTCCTCATTTGCTTATTATCTATTGCCCAGCACCTAACATAGTAACTAGCACATGGGGGGGCTCAAAAATGCTTGTTGAATGGAATCAACATCTTATTCCTATGTATTTGAGCCCCCAAAGTTCATACTATCTATTCCCAGAGACAGGCACAGGTCAGGGAGCAGAGCTCTGAAAACCTTCCTAAGAGCTGTCCCTTCCCGATCAGCCTGTTTCTTACTCTATTGATCTCACTATGACAACGTAGAATGATAAGGGATATTTCTTAAGAGGGATGTTTAAATTGACAAATTGTACAGCCATCTGCAACAAATAGGGCCGATAAAAACAAAAACAGAATATATTACTGCTCATAAAAGCCACATGCAAACCCCTTCTTCTTATTCATCTTACTAGGGTCTGGCTCATTCACTCTGCCACCCCCGGCCCTTTTAAATTACACAAGTGATATATGAACATATTCTTCTAATGAAAACACTTGGACCCCATTTCCACTCTTTTCCATTGTTAACTGGAATCATAAATGAGGGTGTCTTTTAATTCATGTATTTACTATGCTTTTAGTTGCATATTTGCTTGAATCATACAAAATTGCCAATGTTGGATGATCTGTTACCAACAAAATAGCAATGCCATGTGCTTGAACCTAATTTATTATAAATAAATGGTTTTGTTATTAACTTATTACATAAGCAGGATCTATTAACCTACAATTCACACTTCTCATTTAATGAAAACGTCTTAGTTTTTTTTCCTGTGTCAGCTCTAGGAGAACTCTATTATTGCCTTTAACTGCTGTGTTCCATAGTGACTAATATACCTCACAATGGATGACTGAATTATTGCTCCATAGGTGGGC
>PVJN01037927.1:0-20630 GCA_004026805.1 Lasiurus borealis
TTTCAGGCTTGCTAAGAGCATATTAATTAGATTGAATGAAAATGTCAATATTTTATTTAAAATTATTATTTTTGGTAGATATTAAATGAGTTTGAACATTGATTTTGAAATGTTTAGAATAATAAGAAAAACTATTATTAAAATAGTACAAAAGTTATGGTGAATGCACTATATGGCAAGCATGAACATGTTTCTACCTATTACTACATGTGGTTTGGATTATTTTTGCTGCATGTAAGTTTTGATAAATGATCACCCAATTTAATCATACAAGAATAGCTATAATGATAGAAATTATAAATCACTAGTGTGATTGTTTATGTTCAATAATCAGCAACAATTGATGATTAAATATAGATTTTTAGTTGCAACTAGAATCTAAGTAGTTGAAGAAAATCAAACTGCTGCTGAGGTAATCATCCACCACATTTAGAGGTGAATGGACTAGTTACAGGAGAATAATAAAAAATCCTGTCTGCTTCCCAATCTCACTGGAAGCTTTCCACATGCTTTCTGGGTTCCATCTATTACATGAAATTAAAGAACAAACTGGAGTAGAACAGAATCCAAACTCAACCTTTGTGTATTGATCAGACCAGGTATAATAAATACAAAGAAAGAAGAACAGTTGAACTTAAATTCATAATGAAGGTAGGTAAGGGTAATTTATTTAGTCATTCAATAACGATTTATTGATTATGTACTACCATATTTGGTCTTACTCATACAAAAGAAATTTAGAATATCTACCATTCAGCCATAATAAAAAGCTCTCATTTTGGAAGAAGATATTTCAAAATGTTCCAAAAGCAATCATGATTTATATGGAGAAAAATGTAGTTATAAACACTCTGTATTTCTTTCCCTTCTTCCTTGTTCTTCTATTTTGTTGTTATTGTTTATTTTTTGCTAACCATGAATAGACATGGATAAGGGTAGCAAAGATGTCTTGGGTATGATATTATTTTGATTCAATGCTATATTTAATTTATTACATACATAAAATATATAAATATAATTACAGTCATGTCATATATAGCACATATAACATCTTTCTAATGTGTTACTTATAATATATTATTTTGTAATATATGATTTTTCCTTATTTCCAAATTTATATAAATTATGTTGAAAGAGGAAACTATTTTAAATAGTTTCAATTCCCCATAAGAAATACAATTATCTAATTCTCCATAAGAAATATAATTATCTCTAAAATTATATGTTCAGTAATTTTCTGGTACTTTTATTGTACATATATCACTAGTCTCCTAAAAGGAATGAAATAATTTAAGAGAATTTATTTCTTCATAATTTTTATGTGAAAATAAAGAATTTTTGCAATTCTTTATGTGTAAATACACCTAATATTTTTCTCCCTGAAATTAAAAACAAATTATTTTAGTGATGAAGTAGACTCTTATTTACTAAAAACATATAATTTGTAAATTTCACTAATTCAATATTAGTAACAAACACTGTTACACATTAAACCAATGAGTTAGGTACCCGAGGATCTTAAATCTGAAATGGAGGTTTCTCTGAGCTGGATAGGATCTTGTCATTGTCTTTCTGCTCATATTGTATGTAAAGTTAAGAAATCTACATCTTATAATAACTTTTGCTACATTATAATGAAATGTACCAAATTTGCTTACAGAGAATAAATATCTGGGTGCTGTAATAAAAGATGTAGGCACAGTATTGAGGAAACAGCAAGTTTTTTGCCTCTGGCAGTCGAGGTGACTTATATGGAGAAGGTGACCTCTGAGGAGGGTTCACGAAGGTTAGCAGGCTATGGCCAGGTGGAGGAAATTAAGGTGCCTAGTTTTGAGAAGAAACTATGTGGTAAATTGCAGAATTTTAAAATTAAATGGTGTATTAGAAAAATTATCATGGAATGGTATAATATGTAAGGAACGGGATGGGAGATGAGGAAAGAAGAAGAATGGTACGTTGGGTATGGACAGATGGTGAAGGACAGTGCATGGTAGCTTAGTCCTGTGCATTTTATTTCAGGACATTTTAAAGCAGTTTGAACAAGAGAGTGGCTTTGTGTGTACTGAATTGTATAAACGTATCTGAGTATAGTAGTGAGACTGCTAGATGAGAGTTTCTGAGAGCAAAACTAAGAAGTTAGATATGAGGAGGAATTTTATTTGAAAATGAATAAATACCCAAAGTGATCTTGACCTATAATGAAACGAGTTGGCAGAACCTTTTCCGTTAAATCAGAGTAACATTAAAGTTAAGTGACTGTTTTGCCCACACATAATCTATCTCGCCTGAAAAGCACATTTTGTATCCTTCTCTTTCAATCATATGCGCACTGAAAACAAAATTAGCTCCTCAATATGTAGTAGAGAACCAAGCAGCATTATTACTTGATCCTGCTGCCTGCTTTCTGTCAATTCCCTGAGCTGTAGGGAACACAATATATGCAACCTTTATCCTGGGGAGGTAGTTCTCATAGTGAGCAGAGTGGATGAGTAATATGAACTCTGGGCTACTTAAGTTTGAGATTATACCTGGTCAAATCCAGCTCAATGTACCTGTATCTGTAATTCTGTGAACTGCTTCAACATGAAAACTCATATTTAATTCCATGTTATTGATGTCCAAAGTGTTTATAACTTTTAAAAAAGCAACATGAAAAGAATACAAATTATTGAAAGAAATTTGGAGGAAGGGGCCAATCTTTTAAGTATTAGAATAGTGGGGCAGTATTATTGGAAGCAGATAGAGGCTTTATTATTGTTAAAATCACAAAGTTGATAAATGGGGACTCAGCTAAAACAAAATCTCTCTACTGTTGAACACTGGATTCTTTTTTTATGTTTTTTATTTTATTTTAATTTTTTAGAGAGGGAGGAAGGGAGAGGAATAGCAACATTGATGAGAAAGAAACATCGATAGGCTGCCTCTTGCACTCCTCCGCCCACCTCCCCCGTCCCGGGGACGGAGCCCACAACCTTGGTGCTCTGACCAGGACTTGAACTGGAGATCTACTGGTTCATTGGTCAATGCTCAACCACCAAGCCACACTGACTGGGCGAACACCGGATTCTTAACTGTTGTCCTACAGAGCATTTCCTAGTTCTCAACTCTTCCTAGAAAACTATAAGCCTTCTAAGACTATGCTTTTCATTGTGTTAGTTTCACAGAGCCCTTGCCAATCTCTAGGACTACTGGCTCTCACCTGGGATTATTTAAGATACACAGGATATAGATGATGATGATGATGATGATGATGATGATGATGATGATGATGATGATATAATAAAGTTAATGTTGAATGAACATTTAATGCATATTAGACCTTTTATAAATAGCTCCCAGGTCATTTCAGAACTGCATACAAAATAAGAAGCCTTTTAAATAGCCTTTTAGTGGTGAAGTTGACTCTTATTATTAGAAATGAGAAAGTTTTACTCTTCCCAACCTAGAAAGTATTCTATCTTTTTATCACCTACGTAATTCCAACTGAACATTGTTTCATCATTTCAACACCTACCAATCCCACCTCTGTTACATTTATACCCTATTAGGCCCGTACTATCACATTTTCTCACTGTAACTGAATTGACTTCATCCTTGTCCCTTGTGTCCATTACACTATGAACACCAAGAAAATAGGGACTTTGCCATCTTGTACTATTTCCAAACAATAATGCCTTGCAGATAAAAGGTAGTTGATAAATATAGGTTAAATAAATCAATAAATAGGGCTTCATTTCTATTATCTCATGACCCTTTGGCATTCAAATTACAGACAATTCCTCAGGCAGCTGGAGTCACCTCCTGACTCCTCTCTTTATCCGGCTACAGTTGTGATGAAGACACTGAGTCCTCCTCACAATGGCCGGCTCCATTCTGGTTTTGCACCTGATGTTTCATTTTTCTGTCGCAGAGCTTTTGTTCTGAAGCCAGGAAGATGCTCCACCACAAGTTGCTTGAACATATGCAAAAGCACAAGTTGGAAACTGGGAGTAGTTACCAGGGATAACTCTCAATTTCCCCTCAACTTGATGGATCGTTCAGGGAGATATTTTACAGATATCTTAGAGGCCTTGGCATGGTTTTTATGAGTTGCCTACCACGGTATTTTTGCACCCTCCTTTTCTCTCTAACCCCTCAATTCCCTTTATACTGCTTTTTTAGATGAAGTTCAAAATTAATTACATGAACCCAAACTCTTGAACCCTTGACTCAGGCTCCGCTCAAGGGGGTAGTCAAACTAAGACAAGCCAGGAAATAGAAAATGTCTTTTTATGAAGAGATAATTTAAGATTCCAAAATCTCTTGTTCTCACTGCTCTCTGGACTTTAACCTGCTGGCCACTTTGCTTGACATTGAACTATTATACCGTGACAGCTACAGTGGCAGGATGGTGACAATGCAGCAAAGATAGAGTATATTCCTGAACCACATCTCTAACCTATCTTCAGGACGTCTACATCCATATAGCCAGCCCCCTCTCTCCCCGCCTTCCACTGCATCAGGACCACACAGCTTATCACTCCACAAATCTCCCTCTGAGTCTCCTAAAAAATTACATATGTTAGACTAATTGTATAATTATAATTGTAATTATACATTGTTGTGATTAAGAGAAAAAAATACAGTCACAATAAAGTTCAAAATGACTCCTTACTTCCAGTAGAAAGGGAAAAGTTAGAGAAAATATTACATTATTTTATTGAATGAAACAGAGAAAAATAAATCTGTGTGGGAGTACAGAAAAAAGACTGGGAATCCAGTCCCTGAGGTAGAAGGGGAAAGGTAGGAAGTAAATGAAAGGTTAGTTAAAATGAAAATATCTGCTTAGGGCTTACTGTTGTAGGACATAACTAAAGCATGTTCAGCCAGTATTATTAGAATTATTCTCCATTTACCACCCTTGATACCATTTTTTCCTGGTTCTTACTGTCTCTTGGACTCAGCATTGCCTCTCATTACTGAGATGGTCCAGTTCTTTTAGACTTCATTTATCACTGCCCCATGTTACTCAGAGTCCTACTCGGGGGTTTAGGACTTGGTGGTGGCAAAATGCTTCAGTTACTTTTAGCTAGTGGAGTCGCTTGGGGAAGGGAGATATTCTTTCATCCTAAACTGCAAAAAGAATGTAAATTGAACATTAAAAGCTAAGTGTATTAAATTATTATCATATATTTGGGGACAATGCAAAAAAGTGGCCCCTCACAAAATAAATTTTGAGAACACAGCCTTGTAAGGTACTATTTTCTCAGTGGAAAAGTAATCTATAAATTTATATATTGTTGTGTATATTTATTGTATAAATGTTTGAATTATATGTGTTATATTAAATATATTTTTGGATCCTTCTTTTAATATTTCACCAAATTTAAATAATGTGTGCATCATTTTAACGGTATATAATTATATTGTTTTCTTAATAGTGATTTAAATTATGTTTCCTGTTAATGTCTTATATATAAATTATGTTTCAACACTTTTTATATAGTGTTTATTCAGCTATAAGACCAAGATAAATTTACAAATTAATCAAAAACATAGTTACCGAAGCATGCAAAGTTCTAATTAACAATAGTATTTTAGCATGATAGATGATAACTTTAATTGGAAATAAATCACCAATATTGGACATAAATTAGAAGAAATCTTGCATCATGACTTATCCTATGTTTAATCGTTTTTTTCTGTCTGACTTCAATAATATTACTCTTTATCTTTTTTACACATTTCTATAATATAAAATAAAGTTAAAAATGTAAAATCTTTGTTTGCTAGGTAAAAATATAATCTAAATTTGTGACATGTTTTCTTCTTTACAGTGTATCATTTTGAGAACTTTTTTAAGTTTTAATTAAGTGCAGTGAATATATTTTTTTTTTTGCCAATTTTTTTTATTTCTATACCTTAAGAAAACTTGTCCTACCCTCTTTAGGAAAAACTTTCTTTCCCTTTTTTAAAAAAAACACAGTGTTATATTACTTGATGCTTACATTTAGACGTGATCCATTTTTAATTAGTTTTTTCATGGAATTAAATAAAGTTTTAATGTTTCTCAAATGATCCACCACCATTTATTGTTCATTGATTTTTCACTGAATTATCTTGGACATATGTAGAAAAAAGTGTCACATGACAATATATACCTGGAGCTATTTTGGGACTCTCTTTTCTGTTCTACTGATCTGTATATTTAAATGTATGCCCAAAACAAACTGTGTCGTTACTCTACCTGTTTTGAAACATTTTATATATTTTTTGTTTGTCATGAGTCCATGCATTTTGTAAAATTTATTCTGAAAAATATAATATGTTTGCTATTTGAAAATATATTTTAAGAGAGGCAGGTCCAAGATGATAGTATGGGAAGACCCAGACCTCAATTCCTCCCATGAGCACACTGAATAGACACCTACAAATAAAACAATTCCACTCTGAAAAAGAACAGAGGCTTGATTTACAGAAATAGTTTCTGCTCAAGAAACAATAGAGAAGCCATGTAGAAAAAGGTAGGGGAGACTGAGACACATAACCACAGGAATCCCACACTAATTGGCAACCTGTAGTAGGGATGGATTTCATGGAGGGGCTGAGTTCAGACATGGCTGCCCTGGAGTGAGAAAACAAAGAAACAAACAAAAATCCAGCAGTGTAAAGGGTACCTAGACTATAAATAAAGGAAATCCATTCACTAATCCTAAAGTGTCTGCCAAATGGGTGGGGAACTGCTGGAACTCCATTGTGAGTGCCTTTGTTTACATTCCCTCTTTACCAGGTTAGAATGGGTAGGAGCTCAGATAAGTTATCTACCTGAAAGGCCACCTGAATGTGTCCTGGACCCTTGGCCCACACCAGTTCCAGCTCCAGTGTGGCCCTTGAAGTCATGCGCAAAAACATCTTGGCAACAAAAATATAAAATATATTGTCGTTGGAAGATTGGAATATGGTAGTATTTTCTTTACTCTCTAAGGCAAGCTTTCATCATTTTATAGAAGCAGATAAAATGAAAACAAGTCATTTTGAAAGAGTGCTATAGAAATAATATAAATAAATAGAGAAAGCTATTGGACAAATAATATAAATCAATTAAATGAGTTTTCCCCAAAGACAATTTACTTCGCAAGCTTTGCATTTTCAAACTTCGGAGAAAGATATATAATATTTTGAGGTAGGAGAGAGAGTGTAGCAATTTAACAAAAACATTATTTATAGAACATATACAATTTTCTCAATCAAAAAATAAGCTGATCAACTAAAATCATTAAGAAATAAGCTATCTATATTTCATAAATATACTAAAAAGCCTAATCATAATTACAATGTTTGAATATGGTTATAAATAATAGCCAATTATTTAAAAATAAAATTTGTATTACAATTCCTAGTTAGCATTTGATGACAAATAATATTTGCTTCCTTCCCCCCTCCACCCTTCATCCCCCATCCCTGCATCAAAATCATCATAATCACTCTTTGAGGATCCTTAAGGAAAGCTTGGTTATACTGAATTTGGCATTAATGATATTGCTTATCATAATGGCAATAATGCAGAATCTCCTACCTGGGTTCATGACCCTGAACATCAGCAGGTGACTGCGATGATACAGAGCTCTAATAAATAAAGGGACGTCCCTGCTCCACAGTGTTCTCTTGATATGTGACCTATGGCAATATATTATTAAAGGATCATCATACCAATGATATATTGACATAGAACACCAGAGGTTTATTATTTTCTTGGTAAAATATTGCACTTTCACAGAGTTTTGTAGATCTAAGAATACATTTCCAAAGCCAGGCCATGGGACTATTTGAAATAGAAGAACAATTTTTCTCTTATAATTTTAAAATTGCAATGACCATTTATGACAGCTGTAATCTTAAGCAATCCAAGCTCATACATATTACATTTTGCTGGTATTGTGTGTGTGTGTGTGTGTGTGTGTGTGTGTGTGTGTGTGTGTAAACTTAGGTAACTTTTGCAGGAAAGACACTTACAGTAAAGGGCAGACACAGTAAACAAGATGAAACGTGATTATGATCCAGGAGATTTATGAAAGCAGCATATATAAGCATAGAGAAGCAGTCTCCATAAGAGTACAGAATGACCATGAGGGAGAAATGATATAGTGGAAGATTTTCAACTTTAAAATAAGTTTGAAACCTCTTTGCCCAAAGCCTGTAGATTTATCTCAGATATTTATTTTAAGGATGAAACTAAGAACAGCACGGAAGAGGACAAGATGGGTAATTTTGTGTGCTCAGCAAAATATAAGACATGTATAGGCTGTGAATTCTTCCCGGGCTTCTCTATAGTTGCTCAGGTGTAACCTTTTCACACAGGTTGGGTGATTCTATGCCAAGATAACTAATTAATGGAATTAACTCAGCCAAACATTGAATAATGTGAATCAAACAGAAGTTCGTCAGTGTCCCTGTATATAAAGGTGTAAGTTGTGGCTTGAATGGAAATACCTAGACAAGGTCTTGATGGTGGTGGTGACAATGGTGGCACGCAGACTGTGGAGTTCAAACTACACACTGTTTTAAAAGTCCTTGGCTTTGGCATCCAACTGAGAGGAAAAGAGCTGTTTCTCTTCGTTTTCTAGATGAGAATGATTTGGGGGTTTTGTTTCCCACAAGAGTATTTTTGGTAATTTTAACAAAAGTATCTTATCTGCCTGTGGGGACCCTGAAGTTTGTGGAGAAGTGGTGAACATATTGACTATTTGATGCCCTATAGGTAAAAAGCATTTCATAGATCTTAGCCAATTTAATAGATCTGGTTTAACTTCCCTTTCCTCAAGTGTCACATTGATCTGTAACCCCATCGGTGTCAGAAAATAATTGATGATCCTACGTCATCACCTTAACACTTGTCTATATTTTCCCACAAATGCATTACACTGTTTCTCATTTGACTTTCCTCTAATCTCTATGATCCAGCCTTTCTGGTCATTATCAAATCTGACTTATTTTCCTGAATTCAGTTTTACATTTGGCATTGGATTATGAGTCACAGTCCCAGGTGAACCAGTTAATGAACCTGAGTCCCAGCCACATTTAAACTTTCCATCATTGCTTCTTGCTTTGGTGGAACGAAGGATGGTATTGAGAATATCCAAAATTTCAATAGACCATATGGATCTGTCAAAATGGTACAGAACTGAGAGCCATAGCTGAGGCCTAAAGGGCCCCTTGTTTCCCAGCAAGCCTTGAATCCTTGAACTGATAGATCATAAAGTCAGAAGGTTCCTACAGAGACTGCAGAGAGGTTTTAGCAACAAAGAGACCTTGGTGAACTGGGAGAAGCATCATTATTTTTTTTTACTAAGTGTATGAAAACATCTGCATATTTTGCTAACTACTGCAGCTGTCCCAGTATATATGGCCAGGATTTCAGCAAATGTGTAAGTATTTTATTCTTCTATTCCAGATCCTTATTTTATTTATAATTTAGTCTCATTTCTTTGCTGACGTTTCTGATTCTTTATTAGTAGCATTCTTCAATTTTCTTAGTTGGCAAATAGCAACTCCTTTTTATAACTATAAATTGTGAGTAAAAACATTTCATGTATATATTTTTGTCTTGCATGAATTTAATTTTTATTTCTTCTTATATAATATAGCTCTTCTTGACTAATACATCTTCCTATCACCCTAAGAGTTTGCTCTAGCAATTATATAAAATTTCTTTCATATTTCTAATCTTTCCCTCTACATTTATTGTTCTCTTTCACCTGAAAACAAAACCAAATTTTCCTCCTCCTAAAATTTCTCTTTACCTCTGTCAAGATGCAGAGGGGTGTTTAGCAGATTTAGAGCATGAATTTGCTGAACATGTAGGGCAATTGTAGAGAAATGTGGACAAGTTAGAAAAGTAGAATAATAGTCCATGTAACAAGAAATAAGAGCTAATCATTACGTTTACTAAGACAGATTTGTCTAAACCAAGTATCAGCGAACTATGACTTATGGGCCAAGTTGGTCCCTTGACTGTTTTTATTAATAAAATTCTATTGGAGCAAAGCCATGAGCACTATTTTACATATAATATCTGGCTGTTATTAGTTTGTAAGAACCAAATTGAGGAGTTATGGCACAGAGCTTAAGGACTTCAAATTCTAAAAAAAATTATGATCTGGCCTTGTACAGGACATTTTCCAACCCTGTATCTAAACTCTCTCCCTTTGACTTTTGATATTGTCTGCTTCTACTAATGCTATACCTGCAGCATGAATTCTACTTGGAGTTGCAACCTTAACATGAAACTGCTTATATTATGATTTCTCTTAAGTGTCATATAAGCATTTCAAACCCAATATATCCAAATGAAAATCTCCATCCTGATAACTTCTTTCCATTTAAAGCCTGTTTGCAACATAAGTGTCTTTCACATCTTAAAAAAAAATAAGGTGATGTAAACATGTTGCACTCTGCTGAGGGGAACATGTTCAAGACTCAGCTCAAATATCACTTTCACCACCAGCCTACCCTAACCTCTGCATTAGCATTAAGGACTTTTCCCTTTGTAACATCTTGTTGCTTATTTAATCCTCATTATTATGTATTTAATATTATCAATTTTACTCTTCTACTTCTTTTGTCCTTGCTAGACAAGGATAAAAGAACTCTGCTTCATAGATACATCCTAATATAAGATGTGATACTCAGTAATGTATTTAAGTATTGTCCAGAAATATACCATTCTTTAAAATATGCATTATGTAATGAATATTTGCATCTCTTCAAAATTCCTAGCACCCAGTGCATTTAGTGGTAGGGCTCTTGAGAGATGATTTGGTTAAGATTCGGCCATGAGAGGATGGTATCCCCCTGACAGGATTACTGCCCTTGTACTGGTAAGAAGAGAGATCTCTCCTTCACTACGTGAGTGCACTGAGGAAAAGCCATGTGAGCACATAGAAGGAAGGCAGTCACCTGCAAACCAGGAAGAGGCCTTCACAAGAATCCAGGTATGGGCACCCTGACCTCGAACTTTTAGTCTCCAGGAATGTGAAAAAATAAATGCCTGTTGTTTAAAACACCCAGTCTATAATATTTTGTTATAAGCAGTCCAAGCAAAATAAGACAGTATTTAATCTACTTACCATTGGTCTGGTTTGCTTTTTCCTTCACTGTGGTATTTAAAAAGTTATATTTCTATTATACAAACTCATTTTAAGTGAAACTGATGATCAGTTATGTTTACAAATAAATACGTTCTTGGAAAGTATAAGTAATCAGTGACATGAATACATAAGCGGATTTTTTTGGTGATAAATTATCCATATTGGAACAAATTATCTAGGAGGAAATTATTCAATTTCTTAAGTGATACCCATTACAATTTAAGCAGTTATAGTAAGTGTTCTTTTTCAAATTTTATTTTTCAATTACAGTTTACATTGAATATTATTCTATATTAGTTTTAGGTTACAGGATAGTGATTAGACAATCATGTACTTGACAAAGTTTTCCCCTAAATATTTCCAGTACTCACCTAGCATGACATATAATTATTATAATATTATTGATTATATTCCTTATTTGTACTTTACATTCCATGTCTAATTTGTAACTAATCATTTGTACTTCTTAATCCTTTCATCTTTTTTCATCCAGCGCCCCAAATCACCTGCCCTCTGGCAACTGTCAGTCTGTTCTCTACAACTATGAGTCTGTTTTAATTTTTTGGTTTATTTTGTTCTTTAGCCTCCACATATAAGTAAGATGGGATGGCATTTGTCTTTCTCTGACTGACTTATTTTACTTAGTATAATACCCTCTAGGTCCATTCATACTGTTCCAAATGTTAAAAATCCATTCTTTTTTTATGGCCAATTAATATTTCTTTGAATATTATAAGTGGTCTCAGTAAATAATAGCTTAAGAGTATGATGAAATATATGATTGATTTTTTGGCCTTTGAATATTAGAGTAACCTAAAATATGTGAAACACACTTTGAAAGAATATCACAAAACCATATCTGCTAAAATATAGGCTGTGTCCCAAAAATGTATACATACATTAACAGCTGATTGATCAGTTGATGTTTCTTTCTTTTCAGATTTAATTCATCAGAATGGATAATGTATAATTGGTGTGCATATATTTCTTGGGGACACCTTATATTTGAATGATCTAAAATTTCAATTTTATACATTAACATGACAATAATTTATTGCATAATAATTATATTCTAAGAAATAATTGCAAATAAAATGCCTGCTATATATATAATTCAAATTATTAACTTATATGCATATTTATAACAAAAATAGGATATTTAACATATTTGGATTGCTTGCTTATATTGTGCAAATTGACGTAAATGAAGAAAAATGGAAAATATAAATGGAAAATATATTTTAGTATTTATTTTCCTTCATAGTTAACAAAAAATTATCATTATCCTCTTAGACTATAAAATAAAAACCCAGGTAGAATAGATATTTTCTTGGAAACATGGTTTTTAATAATAAATATTTTAAAATCATGTTTACAACTCAGGAGATTATTAACCACACTAGAGGCCTGGTGCACGAAATTCATGTACAGGGGGTGGAGGGAAGTGGAAGGTGTCCTTCAGCCCAGCCTGCTCCCTCTCCAATCTGGGACCCCTTGAAGCTGGCAGGGGAAGAGTTAGGGGGTGATCAGACTGTGAGTCAGCAGTCCTGGACTGTGAGAGGAATGTCAGACTGCCCGTTTAGTGCACATCATAGCTAAATGGGCAGTCGGATATCCCTCAAGGGGTCCCAGATTGGAGAGAGAGCAGGCTGGGCTGAAGGACACCATGTTTCCTTGTGCACAAATTCCATGCACCTGGCCTCTAGTTTCTATATAATTTTCTTAGGTATATTGGGGATATTGTATTGTTGACATAATAATAACAAAAGCTTTGAGCTCAAATATCTGCAATTGAGATTTGAGAAGGCTCTTTTTGGAATATATCAGACTTATTGGAGTGAAAAATTAATTATTATGGAAATTGAATCATGTTTATGCCAAAATACTGACAATATTTTTTAAGTGTTTCCCATCATTTCTAAGCCAAAAAAAAAGTGATATCAACACCTAAACCCATAAATGACATACAGATTAGTTTCACTTGGTAGTCAATTCTACTTCTGTTAATAATATATTTCAAATCTGTGCCAAAGTTAGCACCATTTTATTTTTGCAAGTAATTAATATTTTATTAGTTGGTCTTAATACATTCAGCTTTGATATTTCATCCATCACCAATTAAACACCTGTGCAATGCATCTTTGTGCTGATTCATTGTGAAAATTCCAAAAAGATACATTAATTGATTATGGATTATCCACACTACTCCCATTAAAATTAATGGGGATTACACAGCTAATGCCAGATTGAAAATTGCCCTGTACTGTATTGTTCAAAAAGCCTTCAAAAGTTTTCATTTCTTACCTGGTGTGCCAGATGCTGATAAGTAGGTTTGAACCACCTGCTTTGATTACACATTCATCTAAGTGGGAAAGAAAAAGAAAAGATACACTAAAATTCCAGTTGTTACAAAGGGATTCAAACTATTTTATAAACTGGAAACATATTAGTATCATAAAAAATTACTGACCAGACAAAACCAGTATTTTGAAATTAATTTTAGAATGTAAAAGTTCCTAAAGAAAATGTAATTGTAAGCAACACATAATTCATACAACTATTAGATATGATGCTTCATAAATATGGGAAAGATATAAATCTTAATGTAGGAGATGTTTGACTTCATTACCATCAATGACAGCCAAACATTTGCTATATCAATAATTGAGAACCATTTTCTTATCTTTTATATATATATTGATTTCAGAGAGAAAGGGAGAGGGAGATGAAAATATCAATGATGAGAGGGAACCATAGAACAGCTGCCTCTTGCATGCTCCCTACTGGGGATTGAGCAGCAACCCAGGCATGTGTCCTTGACTGTAATTGAACCCAGGACCCTTCAGTCTGCAAGCCGACACTCTATCCACTGAGCCAAACCAGCTAGAGCTCATCTTCTTAAACTTAACCTGTCCTCACTCTGACAATTTTAAAATGCAAACACATTTATATTAATGATTGAGAAAAAAATATTAATACATTTTAAGATTTTATTATATGGGCCTAATTTTCATTAAAAAATAAGTGAAAAGAGTAAATAAAGCAATATGGCATAGTTTCATGTATTATCGAGCTTATTATTTTCTGTAGAAGTGGCTCTTTTCTCTCCTTACCCCCATCCACACTGGATGGATAATGCAATATCAAATGGTGCTTTTCTCTTTTTTAATTCACTTTTAAAAAATTGGGATAGATTTTACATGAAGTAAAATAAAGGTATATTAAATATATAGTTTTACAACTGTGTATATGTGGTATACTGCCATGTACCCCATATCTTTTTAAGAAAAAATATTTTTACCAACTCAGAAATTTTTTTCTTCTCCCTTCTCAGCCAATGCATGCCCTCTATTCAATATTCCTATTTCTTTAAACATAGATTTCAGGTACAAGGCATGGTGTACTGTGTTTTTCTTTATATCTATTTTCAGTTGTTCAGTATAATGTTTTTGAGACTTATTTAGGCTATTTGCATCAGTACTCTATTACTATGATTGAGTAGTATTCTAAAGATAAATGTATTAAAACTAGAGACCCAGTGCACAAATTCGTGTATGGGTGAGACTTTGGATAGCCTGCAGGGATCAGACAGTCCAAGGCCACCTGCAGCTCCTACCTGCCACTCCGCTCATCCCTGTCAGGAGAGGCTTGTGCTGCCATACCAGTGCTCACAAGCCATAAGCCCTGAATATGGCACTCTCCCAAGGCAGTGGCCTGTGGGATCAGGCTGAAACTAGCTCTCCGACATCTCCTGAGAGGTTCTGGATTACAAGAGGGCACAGCCTGGCTAAGGGACCCCATTGGTGCACTTTCAGGTCAAGGAGGAACCACAGGAAGGTTCCAGGGGATGTCTGGCCCGTCTCGCTCAGATAGGCCAGACCCCAGCAACAAGCTAAGCTATTGGTTGGTAGCATCTTCCCCCTGGTGGTCAGTGCACATCATAGCGACTGGTCAACTCTCTGGCCCTTGGTGGTCAGTGCACATGATAGCTAGCGGTTGAGAGCCTTAGCACATAATTAGCATATTACATTCGCATTGGTTGTTTATTCTGCCATTTGGTCTATTTGCAAATTATTTTTTTTATTATATAGAATATTTATTCATCTTATTGATATCTTATTTTAAGTTCTTAACTACTATGAATAAAATTGCTGTACATACTATTTTGCAAATCCTCATATGGGCCCATGTAATCATTTATAAGGAGTAAATAACTAGAGGTAGAATTATTGGGTCACAAAGAAGGTGCATGATTACTTTTATAAGGCCCAATCATTTTCTAAAGTGGTGTTACCATTTCAGACTCTTTAGCAGGAAGTTAAAATTAGTTATAATCAATAGAAATCAATTCCTATTCTAACAGTTTGATGTTTGTAAGCTTTTTAATTATAGTGAATCTAATAGGTGGAAGGTCATACTACTTTTTTTTCCTTTTTATTGAATTCACTAGGGTTAACACTAGTCAAAAAAATATATACAGGTTTCCCAATTCTACGACATATCATTTGTACACTGTATTGTACATTCAACACCACATGTCAAGGCTCTATCCACTTTATTTCTTTAATTTGTACCTCCAGGGGTTTAATTAAAACAAGTACATTTGTATATGCTTATAGGCCATTTGACATCTTTTTTTTTTTCAATAGTTGAAATCCCCTAACTTATTCCATGTAAGAATTTGCCCAGTTTTACATTTAAAATATAATTTAAAACATTTTGGTAAATAGTTTTTATGTACTTGAGAAGAATACTTTTTTGTTTATTGTTGCTTTATTTCCCATTTATTTTTTATTTTGTTGTTGGAAGGAATTTTTATATATGTGAATTAGGTTATTTGATAGAATTATTCCAGTCTTCTCTGTACTTTCTAATCTTTGTCTAATTGTTCCAACAAATATTGAAGAATAGGTATTGGTGTCCATATTGGAGGTCAGGATGACCAAAATATATTAAAAATTAAAAATACCACACATCTTCATTTGGGATCACATAAGATAACACTTAAGAGTGAGATTCCTGGAGGGTGGAGCAGCAGTGATGAAAATGTTTTTTTTCTGATAGAAAAAATATGTAGTCATGGATGAATTTTAGAATTGCGATCTTGAGGCAATTTTGAAAAAGAAGGCTTTCTACATGGAAGTTGTTGAAATTTTACTTATGACCCAGTGAATAAAATAACTAGTACATAAAATTTGCTGTGTGGCTTATATTTCTGAAAATGAAACAAAATTTACATATAAGTCAACACATCTCAGCTGATTTTTTAAGGAAGATATGCAATATTCTAATTTATTAAAGATATATTGATCAGAACCACACATTGCCATTTAAAGGTAATTTTCTCTCTCTATAAGTGATAGTTTATTTTATAATTTTAAATTCTTCCTAGTTTCAATGATGGTGATAGGATGTACAAAGTAAGCATTCTAAAAAGCTGTTTATTGTTGTTATTTAAGAAAATGAGTTGTATTCAAGTGTCAGTGCAATTATTTTCTGCAGCATTACTGATTTTAAAAAAAATGCTAGAAATATTTATGTTTTTGTATATTTTTGATATACTTTTGTTGAACAAAAAGACTTAAACAAAGCTAGTATAAAATGTAATAATGTTGGTGTAGCATATGATTTATATGGTAAGAGTCTGTTTATTAAATTTAACTACAATGAACAAGACACTGTAGGCTTATGCATTTCAAGTACTTTTTTTGTATCACCTATTAAGCTTGCTATATAGGATTCAGGAGGAGGATTTAAAGTACCTTTTGTACTCTATTTTAGTAATACCAGGTTAGATTCCTTTCTTGTACATAGCTAAGGTCTCTCCTAATGCATAGTAATGATGTTTCCTGCTGGTTTAAAAACCATATGGATAACTGCCTGCTGAGCAAATTGAGTCTAAGATGCAGAATGAAAGAAAGCTAGCATTATTAAATGCTAGCCTCGAAAGTGGAGGCTTCTTTTAACCTAAACTAACCCAGAAGATGGGTAAGATCTGTTAAAGAATGAAGTAGCTTTTGCTTCCCAGGGTCCTAACCAGTAGGAGAACATATCTAAAATGTTAAAAAACGTGTAATTGTATTATAATTGTATAAGTCTCAATATTCTTATTTCTTTACCCATTCACTATTTTTAAATAGCCAAAGATAGCCCTGTCTATTTTAATAAAGTGCAGTGTAAAATTAAAGAGCATAGCACATGATGGCAGAAACTGAGATGTTACATTCAAATCTAAAGTTATTTGTTAATAAAGTACCTTATTTTAGGGTATGGAAACACAAAATTGCTGGAAAGGATAAGAGGGTACTTGTGTATACTTTTCTATATAGCAATATCCCCAACTGAGATTAGTGATATGCTTAGGCAGAGGTTTGATAAAATTGGCATCTTGCAACAGAAGTTGGTTCTGAGTTAAGTAAAGTAGATTAAATAAAAGGGAAGGAGGAAGAAATAATCCGAGATTTAGGATTAGCACAAATTAAAGCAGCATTCACTAGGTTATGTGATTTGTGGCCGTGGTGCCTAGCGCTGCTGTTGGTTGGCAAAGCCAGAGTTAGAAAGATAAGCTGGAGTGAAAGGAATCTCTTTACATCTGTCCATCACTTACTTGACCACAAAAAAAATCTTTATTGCAGGAATAAAGATCTCAGATTTTATTCCAACAACCAAATCTTACACAATTTCCTCTTTTAGTCAACAAGTAAAAGATTCTAGAAAATGATTTCCCATTGAACCACAGTTTGGATAACATAATTTAACACAAAGATTAGACTTTTAGATTTAAATGTTGTCATAGTTAATGGTTAAAATTAAGAGTTTAGATTTCTGAAACTGATAAAATTTAAGGAATAAGCTATGGTCAATGATTAAGAAAATGATCACTTATATTATCTGAGTGCTTTATTACAGATATGTAATTATCTGAATTTAAGACTACATAATATATTTTTCATAGTCATTTTCATAATTAATTACTTAGATATGCTTATTTCCTGACTTGAAATTTTGTTCTATTTACTAAAATATCTATACATTGGGAAACTTCTCATCCAATTTAAAAGAAGAATGCCACACTACAAATAATAATACTTAGATATATTGCATTTCTTTTTTGAAATGTTAATTTCAAAATAAGCACAGAATATCTTCAAATGAAGAAACTAATGTGTTTCCTACTGCCAGATGAGTTAGGATCTGTACATAAACAGGTTAGTAGATCTTCTAATGTATCTATTACATGTAGTAAAAGTAAATATTTTCAAGCAAATCCCACTGAATAAAGAGATAAAAATAGATTTGAGTTTTACAAACTTAACTTCAATTGTTTCCATTAGGAAAAAATCTCTACTCCCCACCTAATAAACAATTACAATGAAAGATTAATTCCAACCTTTGGAAAGTATCAATCTCTTTCAAAATTGATGCATTATATTTATAAGAAGGAAAGTTTTACAGTAGCTATTTGTCATGAAGAACAAAAACTCACAGAAGAGAAAAATCAGTATAGAACTTTATCATTTAGAAAAATCTTTGTTAGAAATGACTCATTTAAACAAAAATACTTAAACAATAATGTAGTATAGTGAATTGGCCTAATAATACAGCTATTGAGTATATGTAAGTATAACATTTGTGAAAGTATCATGAACTTTTTAACAATTTTGAAAATTATAACTGCCATTTTAAAAAACTTGACTATACTCACTAATCAGAAATAATTAGAATTGCAATATCTGTCATATTAACTAAACTACTGAAGTTTCAGTCTTGTGAAGTTTCATTAAATGTGTTCTTTCATTGCTGCAAATTAAAGACAAATGATAAGAAATAGTAAGCCTGAAACAATTTTATCAAGGTTTAAATAAACAATTATTTTCTTATATTAATAAACCACAATCTAAATCTCATCTACTTTGCATAAATTTACAAGGTTTTAGAGAACAAATAAACAGACTTAAAGCTTTGTATCTTTATTAGTCATTATATATACCATTAAACATATCAGCCCAAGACAAAGCTGTCATTTCACTTTATTAAAATTAGTCTATAGTAAATTCCTATGTTTACCATAGAGAGAGTGCAGTAAGCTTCGATTATATAACAATTAGATATTCTTTTTGAATGCTCTGAAAGGGTGCTGAACATATTTGTATAAAAATAGCTACTCAGTTTCACCATTACTAACTCATTTAGGCCTGGAAAAATTGGATAAGTTAGCCAGCTCTATTGAATTATAACAAGAAAATACTTTATGCCTTGGGCATATTATACCAAATTTATAAATATACTTTGTAACAACACACATTTTATTGTTATAAGTGTCAAACTATCTGACTTCTGGCATAATTTTACAGTAAAAAATATTTTATTTGCCCAGAATAGTAATATGTAGAAAATTAAATCACTATTTAATAATCAGGAGATTTTACACTAAGATTTTACCAATCTTAGTGTCTCTTGACAAGTATAATATATGGTAACATATTGCCCACAATCAAATATGAAGATATCTTGAGAATGGTTTTCTGATTCAAATGGTATAAGCATTGATGTTTTTTAAATTTTATTTTACCATAATTTCATAAATCCTAAAGCACTCAAGCAAATGTGTATACATTCTAGCTATTTCTTTTATTATTATGTCCTTGGATTTTGTAGACATTGAGCTTTGACTCCTTCAACATGGCTAGACACACACAAATACACACTCATTTTCACAGACATTGTTTTTGCTGGAATCACAATCTAAGTGTAATTATCACAGACACATATCCATATATATGTATTTCTGATGGTTTATATAATAAAAATAAATTCTGTAGAGACAACAGTGAGGACTCTAAAAAACAAGGGAGTGTTTGTTTTGTTTATAATTATTTAAGTTCTTATCTCCATTTTTTTTTCAAGAAATACCAGTATGAGGCTTGCCATTTCCAGAGAATTAACACTGTTTTTCTTAAATAGGTAGAGACATCCTGTCAACAATGAGTTGGAACATCCTTTTTTTGTTTGATCTAAAGTTGATATTTCTTTTAGGCTTTCTCTTTTCAATTAACCAAATGGGTCAGCACAAGATCAGATGTGGAGACTTTTTATAGTATTTTAAGTGCATTAATAAAATAGTTACTCACAAGACAGAGCATTAAACCAGTTTGGCAACCATGTGATGGGCTTTCACAGTTTTGTTTGCATTAAAATACAGAAAATGATAGCCATCTTCTATCAACATACAGATAACCAAAAAAGGAAAACATGTGACAGATATCCCTTATCTGAAAACAAAAATGCACAATCTTTCTACAGCTTTTAATATTGAAAGTTACTATTATAAATGAAGACATGCGTGACATTTGCAGGAGGCTGCCTCAGAGGCTGAAACATCTCAGCTGTACTAATTCATGCAGTGATCGAATCAATAAAGGGCAAAAAATACAAGGTAGTTTGTTTCCAATGGGAATTCTTTTCATTTACAAACCAAAACACAGAGTCTGACATTTGTTGTAT
>PVJN01037928.1:0-20629 GCA_004026805.1 Lasiurus borealis
GGGAAAGGCACACAGTGATGTAACGTTGCTGGCTTTGAAGACAGAGGAAGTGGCCATGAGCCAAGGAGCTGGTGGCTCTTGCCTTGAGCTGCCAGGAGGAACACAACCCTGCCAACACCAGGAGGTTAGCCAGCTAGAACCTATTTCAGACTTCTGACCTCCAGAACTGCAAGATAATAAATCTGTGCTGTTTTCAGCCACTGAGTTTGTGATAATTTATTACATGCAATAGGAAACTACTACAGTAAAATAGCCCTGGCTTCCTTTATTCCTCACAGGTATTACAATTTTTGCATGGGCGAATCATTGTGCTGGGAACAGGGGAGTCATACGTGGAAATGAAATTTGTGTCTGGTGCCCATGAACGAAGGTAAGGAACAACAAAACGGTCAGATACTGGAGTAAAAGCAGAGAGCCGTGGGACCCAGCATGGGACAAAGGATAAGGGATTTTTCAGTCCTGTTTGGCCAAGAATACTGCCAGTCCTGCCCTCGTCTGGCATCTACAAACTGCCATACAGTATTTTGTGGCCCAGAGTGGGTTGGGGGTCTTTTTCATTACGGGTCCCCTATCTCAGAGACATGGAAGATACTCCTGCTCTCACCTGCATCTTGGGTTCGGTTCCAGGTCCTCGCCTTCAGTAAGTAATAAAAAATGTGCAGAGCATTAGCGAGCCTCAGCCAAAACTATAATCTACGACCGGCCACAAGAGTGTGCACTTGAGGAGACTGCAATTTTTTTTTTTTTTTTTTTTCCTGCCAAACCAGAATTAGCCGGTATAGGAATGAAGGAGCCTGGAGATTTGAAATTGCACTGATTGGAAGGGAGCTCAAGTTAGGTTCGGGCTACCTCCAAAGGAACCCTTTTTGAAGACCGAGGTCCCGAGCTCAAAGCTTCACCAGACGCTCACCTGGCCCGACATCAAGCGACAGAGGAGCCCGGAGCCCCACATCGAGCGCACGGAGCCCGGTGGAGCGCCGAGCCGCAGGCACCCATAGATCCAGGATGCTAGGCGACACTGCAACCAATCTCTACGCCCAGCAGTTGAGGGGGCTCCGAGGGAAACAGCAAGTCCAAGGATCGGGGCCGGGAGCCCAGTGAGGCCGCAGCCCTGCGCGCCTTGGGCGGTGAGTATCCCGAGGCCGCGCGGCGCCGCGGGCCCGGGCGATGGAGAGGCCCTGGGGGCATCTTGGAATTGAGGGCTGCGGGTGGCACCCCGAGACCCTCGGGAAGAGGCGGCGCAGACCCTGGGCGGCGTCGGGAACGGCTGCCTGCCTGGCGGTCGAGGGCAGGGATGCTCGGAGTGCCCAGGTCGCGCCCAGGCAGCTTTTGGGGAGGTGAGGGGAGGAGGGGGGCTCCTGAGCTGCAGGCGAGGCCACCTGGGCGGCGGGGGAATCGCGGTCCAGGGCGGAGCAAGAGGCTGCGCGCCTCGCTCTCCCCGGGGCCACGGTCCCGCGCGCACCGTCCAGGGGCACGGCGCCCCTCGGAACCCACACTCGGCTCTGCCCCGCACCCGGTCTTGTTTCCCGTCTTCTCTTCTCTACAGCCTCCATAGAGGGGGGATCGGGGACTGAGGCTAGGGGACATTCGGGGGGTGCGCATCCTGCGGGGACTGCGATCCGCGCCGCTTGCCAGTGGAGCAGGCGGGTTCCGAGCGCGCCCGGGGATGAGGGGTCTCTGGGCACCTCGAAGGGGGCAGTGGGGGGTTGGGGAGGGGCAGGGGCAGCGCTCGGAGGGGACGCTGAGGCTGGGTGCCGCTCAAGGCGTGCAGATGCTGGTCCCCTCACCCCCAAAGCGGTTCCGATCAAGGCTCCCAGGAGGAAAGGGGCGGGGGGCGGGGGTGATTAAAATGAGGGCCATTTCGGAGCCAAATGCCACCCAGGCCTTAGACGTTGGTTTAGGAGCTCAACTCCGCTTACCCGTTAAGCCGTCTTCTTCCCGTGGAAAAGTTGATTCAGCCTCTTAGCAAGGATGAGTGTGGGTTATTAAGTGGCGATTAGAAAGATTCCTTTCCCCCTTTCTCTGGCTTCCTTGTGGTTTCCTGTGAGTGTGAGAGTGAAGGCAGGGGCGGCGAGGGACGAGAAGCGGGGCGGGCGGTGAAATAAGCTTTGGAAGCCCGCAGGCCCGGGTTCCAGTCTGGGTCCCACTACCTGCTGGCTCAGTGTGGCCTCTCTACACTTCATTGCCTCCATGTGACGCACAGCCTCAGCTTCCTCATCTGTGAAATGGGACATGAGTACCACCTGGACAAGATCCTGGTGGAGAGGCCACCCAGCGCTCTGCCTGGCCCAGAGACGGTATTTATCTGCTTTTTTTTCCCCCAGCGGGGTCCCGCCGGTTCCTCCTGTGCTGTCCTCTCCACACAAACTCAGCACCAGCCTTGGTTGCTCCAGGCTCTTCAGCCCGTTGGCCTCCAATGCTCGTGGAAAGGCCCAACAACAGTTCCTGGGCAGCCAGGTCTAGAGGCAAAGTTTCCACAGAGCAAGTTACAGGTGGACCCTCCGCCTCAGCTGGGGTCTAATAAAGAACCTGCTGCCAGCGTGCTCTCCCCACCTTTGCAGAGCAGTTGTCATTTTAATTTTAACTTGGCACTTTTCCTCTCTGCTTCTTATTTATAACGAGCTCACCCCGTGCTCACATCATCACCATCGCCAAATTAAAAGTGAACCACTTGCTTATGAGAGGCACTCTGGTGCCAGAGCTCTGGCAATTTAATTCCTTTTTAATCTCGGATGTGTTAACGCATTTCCCCCGTTTATGATTTCTTTTTCACCGTTCGTGGACTCACATTTGGGGAGAATGGAAGGTTGACTATTGGTCCCGATAATATCTTTCCATTTACTTCCTTCGCCTTCTTCAGTGTGAAGTCCTAATGTTATATGCTGACCTTCCAACAGGGGAGCTTAGAATGGGGAATACAGTATATTTATTATAGATTGACCCTTAGTGGAAGACCCACATTTCCATGCCTCCATTTATCCCCATGTGCCACATGCATGTTGTCATTTTACATGTTTGTCATCAGAACATGGGAAGGGGTGGAGGGAGCCTTGAAGGCCTTCAGGTGAAGAAAGACTTGGAGCCTGGGGCAGAGTGGTCCAGAGCCCTCTCCTAGTTCTCTCTTTTCCTCCAAGTGCACAGGAGGGTCATAACATACAAACAACTCTTTCTAACTCAATTATAGAAATGCTAACATGCTCTAAGCAAACTTGGTGGAATAGATAGACATTTTTTCTCCTGTTGATTTTTGAGCTTTTTTATTTGTTTCTTAAAGGGAACTTTAAAAATTAATTTTAGAGAGGGAGAAACATCCATGTAAGAGCAAAACACCTGTCCACTGCCTCCTGCACGCACACCGCTGGGGAAGAAACCTGCAACCTGGACATGTACCCTGACCAGAATCCACAACCTTTCAGTGTATGGGACAACACCCCAACCAAATGAGCCGCCGGCCAGAGTTTGACTTTAGTTTTTTAGTGAACCTGTTTGGACAATAAGTTAACTGTGATTTGTCAAAACAGGAATTACTTTTAGAGAGACGTAGGTGTGAAACACAGATGGTTATGGTAGATCTTCAGGGACCTCCTGAGGACCTGATAGAACTTCATTTACCCACCCCCATCTCCAGCAGCTCTCTCCATCTGACACTCAAGTCTACATGCACGTCTGTGCCTCTTGGTCCATTAAATGCTATTCAACTTATGACAAATAAAACTGGAAATATCAAAAACAGTTCAATGACAACTGCATCTCTTCACCCATAAAATAAATAACTCACTAAGATTATGAAGTTCTTAACATTGCTTAAGAAAATGATTATTGCTCTAGCTCAGTAGTTGGCAAACCGTGGCTTGTGAGCCACATGCGGCTTTTTGACCCCTTGTGTGTGGCTCTTCCACAAAATACCACGTGTGGCCCATGTGCAGAAGTTGGTTTTCGGCCTGGGCGAGTCTATTTTGAAGAAGTGGCATTAGAATACTCAAGGGGCCAAAGAGCTGCATGTGGCTCACAAGCTGCTGTTTGCCGACCACTGCTCTAGCTGGTTTGGCCCAATGGATAGAGCGTCAGTCTGCAGACTGAAGGGTCCCAGGTTCAATACCAGGAAAGGGCACATGCCCAGATTGTGGACTCAATTCCCAGCAGAGAGCATGTAGAAGGCAGCCAATCAGTGATTCTCTCTTATCATTGATGCGTCTATCTCTCTTTCTCTCTCCCTTCCTCTCTTAAATCAATAAAAATATATTTAAGAAGAAAAAGAAAATGATTATTTCAACTCATGGGTTGAAAAACTATAACTTTTGTATTACTATTTCAGAAGTGCTTCTTATGTAGATGGATTTTAGGAAAATGCCAAATAGTGTTGTTTTATCTTATGAAACAGCTGAGCATTGTCCCACTGATTGTAAATGATGTTATTACTTATACTAGTGACACAGTGCACTGATTCTTGCACACTGAAAGAAAATTAATTAGAAGGTGGCTGGCAGGGTGGGACTAGGCAAGACAAACCGGACACTCCCTGGAACCAACCGCCCTCACTCCCTCCCCAGCCAGCTGCACTGGGGGTGGCACCATGGCTCGAAGGGTGTCTGTGGAGTGAGTAGGGGTCCCTCCAGCAGGTGGGGTCCCTTGGCCTGGCCTGTGGGGATCGAGCGAAACTGGCTCTCCCCTGAAGAGTCCTGGATTGTGAAAGGGCACTCTGCAAAGTTGCTGTCCTACAGGGTACAGGGTGTGGAACACAAACGCAAGTGTGCAGTAACCCAGATTTGGGGCCGACAGTGCCCCAGCAACAACATAATGCATGGCCGGCTGAAGGTGGAATCATGCAGCCCTGTGAGGAATCAGGCTCCCCATCTCTGGTTTAGGGATGTATCCCCTGAGAACCGCTGCTGCCAAGTCTCTGCAGCTCAGCAGCTCCTGCATTGAGTATCTGCCCCCTGGTGGTCAGTGCACATCATAGCTACCAGTAAGACAGACACTTAGCATATTAGCCTTTTATATATATAGACTAGAAGCCTGGTGCACAAAATTCATGCACGGGGGTGGGAGAAAGAGGATACTCTCAGCTTAATCTGCACCCTCTTCAATCCGGGACCCTTCAGAGGATGTCTGGCAGTTGGACATTCCTCTCACAATCCAGGACTGCTGGCTCCTAACTCCTCATCTGCCTTTCTGCCTGATTGCTCCTAAGTGCCTCCCCTGCCAGCCTGATCACCCCTAACCACTTCTGCTTGCCAGGCTGATCACTCCCAACTGCTCCACCTTGCTGGCATGGTCACCCCCAACCGTCCCCACCCTTGCTGGCCTGGTCATCCCCAACTGCCCCCCTTGCCAGCCTGGTCGCCCCACGCAGCCTGCTGTTCAGTCATTTGGTCATTCCTCACTAACCTCCCTGTCGGCCTGGTCTCCCCATGCAGCCTGCTGTTTGGTCGTTTGTCCCATTGTTTCAATCATGATGGCCCCCGGCTTTTTATATATTAGGATAGGCCAGTCACATCTGTTGTCCAACTGCTCTTTCTAGTCCCTTGGGATTCTGCATACAGCTAGCAGGGACCGAGGGAAGACAACCACCAAACACCCTCAGGGCTCGTTCTAGGTTCATCCTCTTGGCCTTCTGACAGTGCAACACTTTCCTGGGCTATGAGTTCTAGATTGAAAGGGCTGCCCCATCCCCTTCTATCCTTAGGCAGGCTATTCTCTCCTTGGGGGAGAGGAGAGTGGTAGCAGACATACACACAAGCCTAGAGTCCACCACAGACTGGACTTCCCAAGGCAAGTGGCTCTTAGATTGTCTTTCTTCTGTTTCCCCTCTCTTTTACCATTTAGTCACTAATCTATGGAGGTAAAAAGCTGATCCAGATGGTGTTTAAAAGATAAAGGGACCTTTAGTTTCCTATAAAGTTAATGCATGTTTGTTGTTTTTTTTTTGCCAATGAGATTTTTTTTTAAAGAGCCAAAATTATTTGTAAGATTATCATCCAAAAAATAATGACCATCATTTTTCTTTGTTTCACTCTAGTCTTCTTTCCTATAGATGCATATTTAGAGTTCAGTGTGATTTGATTTTCAATGGTGGACTTGCTTTGCACAGCTATACCATGACTGACTTATTTAACACCTCCTCTGTCTAATATTGGATATTTGACATGTTTGTGGAGGATTTTTTTCTTACTATTTCTGGGTTCACTGTTATAATTTAGTTGAATTTTGAAGCATGAACAGAAGAGGACCAGGAGGTTATAAGGAGAGAAGTTATGTTCCCGAAACAGGAAAGAAAAGAAAGTCACACACAAAAGCTTAAAAGATCCTGGTTTCCTGGAGCCCATGAGCCATCCTAGCCAGTTTAGCTCAGTGGATAGAGCATCGGCCTGGGAACGAAAGGGTCCCGGGTTCAATTCTGGGTCAGGGCATATGCCTGTGTTGTGGGCTTGATCCCCAGTAGGGGTGGGCAGGAGGCATCCAATCAATGATTCTCTCTCATCATTGATGTTTCTATCTCTCCCTCTCCATTCCTGTCTGAACTCAATAAAAATATTTTTTAAAAAGAGAAAAAGAGAGAGAGAGAGAGAGAACAAGAGAGAGAGAGAGCCTGTGCCAAGTGTGGGGAACTGCACATGCTGGACAGCGAAGTGCTAAGGTCAGAGGATGGGAGGAAGGACCAGGCCTGGGTGGGGGTGGGCAGATGTGCAGGAGGAAAACTTGGCAGCTTTGTGGGGTGATGAGGGTGGAGTGAAGAGGGAGACTTGATCTTGAAGATAATTTTATGAGGTGGTGAAATTATATGGCAACACAGCAGTCTGGATAATGGAGAAGTGGAAAGGACCCTGGCCTACAGCAGGAAGTGTGGCAATTGAGAACTGGACAGCTATCTAAGAGAATCATTTAAAAGATAAAAACCATAACAAGAATGAGGTATGACAGACAGGAAAAATCAAGATGAGCCCCAAGACAGATCCATGACATTGCTCTTCCGCAGGCATCCTGGTTTCCTGGAGCCCATGTCTCCCTGACCAACTCTTAACCAGAACCATTCTATCGTGCATGGCTCAGCAAACTTTCCCTGCAAAGCATGGGTGTGGGAACTTTTTCCTGTCAAAGGCCATTTGGATATTTATGACATCATTCGCTTAATATAATTCACTTAATACAAATTTATGCTTCTATGAAAAAAGCTCCTAGATTTATTGAATTTTGAGTCCTGCCTGCGGTTGCCGTGGCAAGCCAGACGAAATGATTTTTCAAGCCTTATACCATCTGAGGACTGGATGTTCCCTATCCTTGCTATAAAGGGTTGGAAAGTAAGTATTTTAGATTTGGTAGGTCATGTGACCTTTAAAAAGGTGAAAACAATTCTTAGGGGTGAGTAGGAACATACAGAAAGAGGCTCTGCAATTCAGAGTCTGCTTCTCTGTCCTCCCCATCCACATCAGTACACAACTGGGACATTCCCACAACCAGACGTGTCCCCAGTGTATTTGGGATCATTTTTTGCACCATCATCCTTTATTGCCACAAAATGATTTTCCAGCAATAATCATTTGTAATGGTCTGTAATAATTATGATTTTATTTGTTCTTCTGTTACAAATTAATTGCTAAAAAGGAATAGATTTTTGCTTTCAAGACATTATTCAAATTGAGCAAACCCTTTTATGTATGGACTCTAAAATTTACTTTCCAAACCAAAGTTTTTCACCTCTCGCTCTTGTACTCTGTTTTGCTTTTTAAAATTTTTAAACAAAGATAAAATCTTCAGGTGGGCATATAGAGTAGAGGAAGAGTGAAGTAACTCGAGTTCTGGTCTTCATCTCCACAGTAACTGCTGTTACAGTTCACTCAAATGTCCTGCAGTGACATGTGGCAATGCAGGGACCGCAGACCCAGATTGAGTCGAGGTGAGCTCCAGCAACTCTGCACTCTTAGGAATTTACTCTCAAAACATGTGTGTGTAGCTGGGCCACGCCTGTGCCACGGCTCAACTGCATAACCAGCGGTTCCCTGAAGTAATTCCCACTTACAATACGATGTTTAAGAAAGGATGAGTAATAAAGCATCATATTTTTGAAGCTTACAGAGGTGTGACATTGAAACATAACTGTTTGGAACTTTGACCAGCAAAAGGTTTTTTTTTTTGAGAGGAGTATTTTATTAGTGACATTGTCTAGAATTGCTGGCACATTTTTTAAAAAATATATTTTTATTTCAGAAAGGAAAGAAGAGGGAGAGAAACATCAATGATGACAGAGAATCACTGACCGGCTGCCTTCCGCACACCCCCTTCTGGGGATTGAGCCTGAAACCTGGGCATGTGCCCTTGACCAGAACCTGGAACCCTTCAGTCCAATGCTCTATCCACTGAGCCAAACCAGCTAGGGCACTGCTGGCACATATTGAACATAAAAAAGCAGAGCAACTTCAAGTCAATTGTTGTTTTAAAGTTCTCTATGGACCTTTAAATTGATTGTTTTGGGGGCAGAGTGCTCTTGCTACCTGTGGCCTTGCAATGGTGTGCTGCAGGACTTAACTCCATTTGGAACTGCCCAACAATCATTTCCATATGTAGTAGGCAACAGACTCTTCCATTATCCTGAACATTGAGGCCTTTTCATAACCACCATCCTTCTCTTTCTCAGCCAGTGACCTAAACATCTTACTTTACCAAAAAGATTACACCAGTAGGTGTGATTTTCCACCCCTACTAATAATCTTATCTCTGTCCACTCTACTTTCTCCAGTCTCAGAGGAGGATAGGTTTTCCCCCTTGATCAAGATCTTCTCTCTGGTCCCACCATCTCCAAGACTAGTCATCCTCTCTCTTCCCTCTGTCTATGCTTCTTTTGTTCCTTATCCTCAGTTCTTATGTATCCTCTTAATTCTCATCCTAAAAAATAAAAAAAACAGAGTCCTCCCTGACTTACCATCACCCCCTCCCAGCTCCATCCAGCCTCCTTCCTCATGTTTGAACATCTTGAGAGATGTATCTATGCAAAGCACAAGTTACCATCATTAGAGAGCCATATCTCCATTGTAAGATAGTTAATTGACTTCTACTTTATAAATCTCTCCTGAGTTGGGTACACAAAAGTCAGTCCCCCTGAGGCTAATCTATTCTGGCTCTGTTGAGCACTTGGATCCACAAAATGAAAACCAGAATTTATGCCAGGGCCTCACCAAGGTAAAGCTTCTCTGCAAGCTTGCCTAAGGCCAGGTATCTTCCTTCTCTGATATCTTTTTCATCCATCTCAATAAGAAACTAAGGAATGATTTAAAGTCAGAAATAGCTGGGTTCAAACCTTCATTTCCTGTCTGACCACACTGCTTATTACCTATGAGACTTTGGGAAAGTTGCCTCCTTTCTCTATTTTCATATATTTAAAATAAGGATTATAATACTTACAGATAGAGTGACTCTAAAGATTAAACAACTTTCATAAAAGCACTTGGTCCTGAGAAAAAGTGAGAAGTGTTCCCAAATCTGCATGATGACCAAGATTCATCTGAGGGTCTGATACAATGATGGGACCACTTTGGTTATGATGAGGAGGTAGAGATGTCCAAAGAAGATCAAGATTTTTTTTGTTTTGATATTCAATAAAATGATTTGTCATATGTATTTCAGAAAATCTTGGAAAATGTATACAAGTCATGAAGATATTGGGTATGATTTTGAAGATGTCCCCAAAGATAAGAAGACACTTAAATCCCACCCAAACATTGATGGCGGATGGGCTTGGATGATGGTCCTTTCCTCTTTCTTCGTGCACATCCTCATCATGGGTTCCCAGATGGCCCTGGGGGTCCTCAATGTGGAATGGCTTGAAGAATTCCATCAGAGCCGCGGCCTGACTGCGTGGGTCAGCTCCCTCAGCATGGGCATCACCTTGATTGTGGGTATGTTCGCCTATCACCTATTGTAAAACTGAATAGTTATAAAATAACAATTCCCCAACATAAGTAATGTTTTATATTGTTGAAACAGTAATGTTAGCGATGTTACTATTTATTGTGGTGAGATGGACATAAAATAAAGTTTACCATTTTAACCATTTTTTGGTAAACAGTTTAATGTCATGAGTACCTTCTACACCATCCTCCATCTCCAGAACTTTTTTCATCTTCCCAAACTGAAACTCTGTACCCATTGTACTCCCAATTCCTCCTCCTCCAACCCCTGGCCACCACCGTTCTATTTTCAGTCTCTATGGATTTGATTACTCTAAGTACCTCATATAAATGGAGTCATACAATATGTGTCCTTTTGTATGATATTGCTATTTGAATATTATGAATGCTTGGAGTATTTTTTAAATTGATCATTTTTAAAATTCTCTTTTGCCCCCAGCTCCATTTTCTTAACTGTTGTAACACAATTATATATCATTACAAATATCTGCTCATTTAACACCTTTGGATATTTATAAAAGATAAAAATTTTAGAGAAAACAGTATAAAAGTCAACTAACAATCTTATTTCAGAGTTCTAATTAATTTGAAATTGATCATATATTATTGGAAAATCTATTAAACTATTCTTAGGAAAGTTACTGATATAGCAAATAGGGAAGAATAGTAATATATTCTTGCCTTTTCTAGTTAAGCCTACCCATATAGCAGCAATCTATGAAACCAATTCTTATCCAATTGGAAATACTAAACCAAAAAGTTATTATAAATGTAATATGTTGTTATAGCTAATGTGTTTCATTTTGGGAACTAAACAACTTTCACTCTCAACTAATATTCAGTAAGTACTTATTATATACCAGATGCTTTCCTTTACATTATCTCATTTAATTCTAACAATCTACCACTATACCCTAATGTTCACTTGCTTCACTTGAAAGGAACAACCATCATTTTATGTCAGTTTTTTTTAACTTAAAATATTTGGGATATATTTTATATTGGAAACATAAATGCCCTCAAATCTTTTTCTGGTTTTGTGAGAGTCTGTATATGACAAGCATATGTGTGTTTGATGGGAGTCTGTGACTTTTCAGTGGTTTCTATATTAACAAGTAATCGCTTGAATCCATCTCAGAGATTTGTTGATCTTGGCTGGCACTCAATTAATGCTATTTTAGGCAATACACATGATATTAATACAGTAATAATACTAATGAGAGAAAACAAGGACAAACTGTTATTTCTCAAGATGTGGGTGGGATATGTGTGTTTGTCAAAGGGAATTAATACTGACCTAGCTTTAAAATTAAATAAAGGCATCATTGTGTGTGAGAGAACTGTTCAGAAATTATGTTTGCCTATAATATTGATGAACTGGCTTCTTCAACTCTGCGTTGGGTAAAACTAGGACTATATACAAAAAATTGCAAGTTTTACTGTGAGGTAGGGGATGTGCTGATTTTGTGTTGGATGTAAATCTACCTTCTCAATAAGAAAGTAAAAGGAAATTGTTCTTCTAGATACTTAAAATCCTGGGTGTTTTTTTTTTTTAATCTTTTAAAAAATAAAATTTAAGAGGTTGAACAACATTTTCCAAAATACCCAATAAGACTAGTCCTGAAATGACTGAATATAGGTTTGAAATTGATCCTCAAAAATAACAACACTTAACTTGTAATGGTGGTGAAATTCGATTGTTATCTTCAGTTTCCTTTGTTTGAGAGCCCAGAATCCCTGAATTCCAGATAATGGAACTTCAGATTGTAGACTAACCTTTCTACAGGAACATGTTTTCCTGTGGGGCTCAGAAATCATAACACAGCAAGGCTCATAGTTATATCAACGAAAGGTCTTTTATTCTACCTATACTAACCCTAAATGGCTCTTCATTGTCTACAGCTGCCTGGTACAGGAGAGCTGCAGATGCATTTGGGTGTTTTTCCAAGCTAGAAGCCATCAATTTTCAGTCCACTTTATTTAATACTTAATACATGCCACACCAATATTATGTACATGATCTTATTTGATCCAACAGCAATACTGGAGGTTAGCCCATCATCTCCACCTGACAGGAAGAACATGCAATGCTCAGAAACATGAAGTAACTTACCTAAGGTTGATCAGCCAGTAAGTGTGCAACCGGCTTTAAACCTAATCCATTGGACTCCAAAATGGTGCCCACTATACCACACTGCCTGCCACGATGTCAAATGAGAACCAAAAATACATCTGAAGTAGATAAATACAAATTGTTTTCTAATCACTGTAAGCACAATTGGGTTATCTCTTTTAAATTTTTAAAAAAATAATCTGTGAATTATGTTACAAACTTGAAAGCCAGCTCTTTGATGGGCAGTGACTTGCACATGGGGAATTCAATAATTTCATCCTTGTTTTTCATTCTTTGCTACCATGGGAGTTTGCCAGTTTCAGAGATGGTTATCCATACAGAAGGTTCCAATCTTTAACATCTTATTCAGGTTTCCAGCAGACTTTGTGATAGCTCTCAGAATAATCCTTGGTGGAAGCCATGTTATTAGGGGACTCAGTGGGCTGCACAAGGTCACTGAGTGGCTTAGCAGATTTAGAGCAGTGGGGTCAGTCCTGGCTGCACTTTTAATAACCATAATGCTAGGGCTGCACCTGGACCATTACATCAGGATCTCATGGGATGAGACCCAAGCATCAGGGTTTGGTGGGGAGGGAGGTGTTTTTTTAAAAGCTCCTAAGTGACTCCAATGTTCAGCTAAGGCAGAGAGCCACTGATTTAGAGGCTCCTAACGCCTATTGCCATGCAGGGTTGTTAGTCCAAGAGACCAGAAATTCATATCTAACCTCATCTATGATTGTATGCCAAGCTTCTCTTCAGATTGTTTCTGCCCTCACCTGAACTGTTTTCTTTTAAAAATATATTTTATTGATTTTTTTACAGAGAGGATGAGAGAGAAACATCCATCAGCTGTCTCCTGCACACCTCCCACTGGGGATGTGCCCACAACCAAGGTACATGCCCTTGACCAGAATTGAACCGGGGACCCTTCAGTCTGCAGGCCGACACTTTATCCACTGAGCCAAACCCATCAGGGCCTGAACTGTTTTTAACTTACGAGATGCTTGGATGGGCAAGAAATCATGACTTCCTCTGGGTGTTTCCTGCAACAACATAACACTTCATTGTGTGGGAAATGGGCTGAGATTCAGATTTCCTTCTGGAGAAGAGAGAGTCTGATGATGAATAATCTCATTCCAAAACACAGAATTCCTCTACAAAAGTGGGAATCATAGCCAAGCGACTGTAGCTCAGCCTTCTCCCCTTCTCCTTAGCCTGAGTGGGAATTCTTCTCGTCTTGTTGAAAAAGCTTGGAGATGCTGCTGGCTATCATAAGCCACAGTTAAAAAGCAGAACAGTCAGAAAGCTTGGGTCTGATGTATCTATGGTTTGTGACTGTGGAGGAGTCACTCAGGGCATTCCTGGGTCTGACTTTGCTCGTCTACAAATCATAAATGACTGAAGCTCCAGCTTCAATTGGGCGAGAGTCGATGAACCAAAAACCAGATACCATTATTAACAAACGTTTCTATCAATAAAGCAATTCATATTGCTTGTTGATATGTAATATTCCTGCACTTGGGAATTTCTCCCCCTTTTTCTTCAAATGCTTTCTTCATACAAGTTTCATAAGCAGGCAGAAATACTTGCTTCTGGGCCTTCCTGTAATGTAGAAAATATGTTCATGCCACTGCACTGTGATCTGTTGGCCTTTCAGATCCTAAAAGGCCTATTAACAGCAAAGCCATGAGTCATGCATTTTTCTCTTTTTGGCCTTTCATTTTGGATTCAAGTAGTGAAATGACCATGGGTTTAGAAAAATAAAAGTATTTGTAAAGAAATTAAAGAAATATCTTCCAACTTTGAATTTCAGATGTTCCCAATAATTCCCCCAGATGTTTATCAATATGCTTAATTTACATATTTGTATAATGTGCTTATTGTATAATACCTAAAGGAGTATATTTATCTAGAATATATTTACTATATTAAATCTATTATAAGAGATTTACCTACTGAATTATTTTCTGTAATGTGGTAGGGTTAAGTGAATAAGTCTTTACCTTCATAATTTTTAGAAATAGGCCCTCTCAAAACCATTAGATCAAAACAAAAAACAAAAAATAAACTCTTAGCTGACTGTGTACCCAAATATGCACATGAATATAGTTAGAACCCTACCGAGCGTTTTTCAGTTTGGGCTAAAAGGGGAAGCTCCTTAGAGTTCAACAAGTTTTTAACCTGCATAGTTTCACCTGAATACAGTTATGAAACTATGTAAGATAATGATGATAAAAAATAAGATTATTTTTAAAATGTGCCATCTTACTGAATGTTGAATATGGCTTCATACTGTACTGTAGTGTTAAAATCTGGGTTGCTATATGGACAAGGAATCATTGATCACAAGGCAAGCCTTAGGCTTCAATGACATCAGAAATTACCACATGATCAGGAAGAAAACGAAGAGGATTGACAAAATCTAGAGCATCATAGTAAAGTAAGCAGTCAGAATGTGTGTCATGTAATACGGTATGGCTGTGTGCATTGGGACATCTTGCATGACGAGTGTTTTCCTGAATCTCCACATGGTGTGATCAATGTCATAGCCTGATGAGTCCTTTTCAGTTTGGTTTGCAGCTGGTAGCCTCATGACAACAGGCTATAGGTTCTTTGCCTGAAGCCCGGGAGTCCTGAGAACCCCCTTCCTGTTCTCCCTTTGGGTTTGGAGTCGAAAGCTGAAATGTGCACAGAAGCCAAACAGTTCATGTAAATGAGGGCAGGAGGCCAGACATAAAACTAGGGGGACACTGGGCAAGCTAGAGAGGGTGTGATGCAGCTAAAGAAACCAGCTACTGCACAGCTCCAGCTGACTTGAGCTGTGTGGGAAAATAATGTGCTGCCACTGAACTTTTTTTAAAATTCTCTTAATTTTAAATGTGACCAATCATTCAAAACATTTTAAAAACGTACTTGGGTACACAGGCAGCTAAGAGTTTTTTGTTGTTTGGGATAAACAAAATGCAATGACAGGCTGAATAGAGCCCCTCCATCAGTTTAGGATTTCTGCTGTGTTAAGAGAATGAGCCAATTTATCTATTTCAGGTCTACCTTCCTTGAAAGCCTAGAACCTTGTACTCACCGGTGAAATCATTAAAACCCCTCTTTGCATGCTAGAAGGCTTTTTTCTTATAAAGCAATGGGGTTTTGACCTTGGTAGTCTTCAAGGTGCATTACCTCCCCTCTAGCTCAGAATGTCTTATATACCTAGATCCCCCTCTCCGTCTGAACCTCTCATGTCAGGTGGGGTCTCTGACTCTCTGGTGTATGCGGAATTTCCATACATATGTATGTATTATATTTGGTTATTTTCTCTTGCTAAAAAAAAAAAAAGAAGAAATACATACATAAATAAAGCAGTGGGGTTGTTTTATGTAACAGGCCTAGAAAAGTTTTATTCTTTGTCTTTATATGAGGATTTACTATGCGAGCAGGAAAATAAAATGCTTTCAGACAAGTCCCTTGTCCGTGTTCTGCGGCAGGACCTTTCATCGGCTTGTTCATTAACACCTGTGGCTGCCGCGGGACGGCGATCGTCGGAGGACTGGTGAACTCGCTTGGCTGGGTGTTGAGTGCCTATGCCGCCAACGTTCATGACCTCTTTATTACCTTCGGAGTGACCGCTGGTAAGTAAGCGTATCGGTTTTATTTTCATTTGACATTAAATGTTTTGGTTGGGCATTTTGGCAATGAATTTTATTGTGTGGAAAAGGGACCTATTAAAGTATTTTGTCTTTCTGTCTCCTCCATCGCCGCCCCCTACCCCCATTTTATCCTCCAGCAAACACTTTTTAATATATTAAATATGCCTTAAGTATGCCAGAAACACCTAACAACTGCACTTGGTCTAATAGATTTGTTTTTAATAGAGCAAGAAAAGGAGGGAGGGAGGGAGAAAGGAAAGGAGGGAAAAAGAGAGGGAGGGAGGAAGAAAGAAACCAATGTGAGAGAGGCACATTGGTTGGCTGCCTACCGCATGCACCCCAACCAGATGTAGGAGTTGAACCCAAGGCCCCTTGATATCACAGGCAGACACTCCACTCATTGAGCAACACCAGCAGGACACTCACTAATAGAATTTAATTAAATCTTCCGTCCCTGGTTCTAAGCGCTATCCTTTCTCTTATAAGTAACAGGAAAAGGGTGGTAAAAATACAGATGCAGGTGAAATATTCAGGAAATTAATAACATTCTCATTTAAAAACTGCAGGATTGAGCATGAATCATAGAATAATCATTTTGTCTTTTATCCCTGTTCAAATTAATGAATTAGCAGCAAAACCCATCTACATGTAGAGATCTAAAAAGCAAATCTAGAGCACAGTTAGAGTGGTAGTCCCCAGGGGAGAGGTAAAAATTGGCTGCCAGGCAGCGCGGTTTGCATATTCGTTCTGACGAATATCTCCCCAGCCATCATTTCCTTTATCAACAGGTAGCAGAATTCACACGGATCAGAAGTAGTTTCTTACTGGTACAGTTGTTCTTAAATGAACCAGAACCAGCTGATTTTCTTTTTTGACTACAGGCTTTTTTAGAAACTTGTCCTCATAACAGTCCAATGAATCGAGCTCGCACGGGATTTTTGTATTATAGGTAAGGAGATAAACGCTCTTTCTGCTGAGACTGACACACACTGGGGTCTCTGGGCAGACATGTGGGCCCCCCTATCTGGTCATGTTTAATTATATGGACTATGATTTGATCCTAAAAACCAGGACTTGAGACTTAGTCTCATCATTTAGAGATTTCTGTTATATTCTTTGTTTAAATGGAATTTTATTTCTTGCAGTTAATTGCTTATTGTTCCTCAAATATCTATTTATTTATTCATTCATCCATCTATTTATTCAATGAATGTTTATGGATCCAAAGAAGTAGAAAGAAAATTAGAAGGCTTTGAAAGAAAAGTATTTCCTGAGATACTTTATTGCTCCCATTTTTTATACAGGAAAAACCCAAAGGAAGAATCTCTGAAAACACATTCACCCACCTTCCCCACAAAAAATATATATAACTATAGTTAAGTGGGAAAAATTAGCTAAATCAGTTAGGTTAAAGTGAACCAAATGCTGTTGGGTTGTCATTAATGGAGCATTTTGAAGCTGCTTGGCAATCTAGCCTCTTTATAAAAAAAAAAAAGTTAGATGCAAAATATACTGCAAAGGCAGGTAATGGCTATATATTTACAGTATATTGCTGTACAGTTTGTGTTTGAAAGAAACTTTGTTGGTATCCTTTATTCCTAAAAGCATTTCAGACATATTTGTTTGTATCTTTCTTTTTTAAAAAAAAAATATGTTTTTATTGTTTTTGGAGAGAGAAGAAGGGAGAAGGAGAGAGAGAGAAACATCAATGAGAGAGGAGCATCAATGGGCTGCCTCCTGCATGCCCCCAACCACCACTGAGTCTGGCTGCATTTTTATTTTTAACACCTAAGCAATTAAAATCGGGTGAGAGTGTTCTGTTATTAAGCATAAAATTAATGTCTGTTTGAGTAATTTTACTTAGCTAAGGGAGTCAGGACAAATTTCTGCAATTTTGCCAGAGCTCCCTTGTCTTAAGCCTGCCTCTGAAGACACCTTTTCTCCCACCACCCAGACCTGGAACCACAGAATGTTCTCTCCCTTCTGAGCCTCCTTCCTCCACCTGCCTCTTGGGCTGTAAGCCCATCCTCTAGACCTAAGTGCGTTGAATAATTGTTCCAGGGTCCTTCACAGGGCAGGACATTTGCAGAGCTTTGACTGATGCGTGGCTTGAGCCAGAATAACCATCCCAGATATAAGTCCTGTCCTATAAGCTCATGTAATAATTGTGCTAATTAAGGAAGAAGCTTAAAACACAGATCAACAAATAGCAATGTGTAGGTTTTAGTAGGTCCTGACTTAAACAAGTAAGTTTTTAAAGAATATACTCATTTATGAGACAAATATAAATATGGGAACCTTTGGGTATTTCATGATGTTCAAGAATTGCTCATTTTTCAGATAGATAATGATAAGATTACATTGTTGAATCATAATAAATATATAGAGACTTATACTAAAAATGTTTTCCCATGAAAATGATACACTCAGGATTTGCTTTCAAAATATTATGGAGGAGGACAATAATTCTGTGCTACAATATTTAATATCAAATAATTTCTTGGTTCTTTAACAAATAGTTTTTTTCCACAGTGACCACTATTACACTTATTTTGCAGCTGCGACTTTTGTACCTTAACCATGGAAGTATAAAATTAATCTCCAATGAAAAGGGTAGCTATTATTTTAAAATGTGACTATTTCTCTTTCCATAGAACTTTATTTATTTCATTCCTTTGTTATAACAATGCTGGCCATTGTTCTAGACACATAGAGCACTCTTGAGAGAGGGCTCTAGGCCCATCAGTGAACCAAGCACATCCCTGCCCTCATGAAGCTTGTAGTCTAGCAAAAGGGGAGAAGAGGTCAGGTTATTAGCAATGCACACAAATAATCAAAATCTTTCTGCAGCTGCCTACTGGCAGCTAGGGGATAGCAGTGTAGGGTGAGAGGCAGCATGGGCAGGAAAAAGGGACCGGACTCTGATGTTGGGTCTGAATTCCAACTGGATTCTTCAATTACCAGCTAAGGGGTCCTAGAAAATAACTTAATCTCTGTGAGGTTCAATACCTCCTTTTATAACAACAGCTAGCTTTCGGGGTTATTGTGAAAATTAAATTAGATAAAGCCTGTAGTAAAACAACTGGCCTATCATTGGCACTCAATTACTGGTAATTTTTTAAAAAATATATTTTATTGATTTTTCACAGAGAGGAAAGGAAAGGGATAGAAAGGCAGAAACATTGATGAGAGAGAGACATCGATCAGCCGCCTCCTGCACGATCCCTACTGGGGTACCTGCAACCAAGGTACGTGCCCTTGACCGGAATCGAACCTGGGACCTTTCAGTCTCCAGGCCGATGCTCTATCCACTGAGCCAAACCAGTCTCGGCAATTACTGGTAATTTTGATTGTATTTTTATGTATGATTGCTCTGGTCTACTTCCAAATTCACATTAATTTAAAACTCTTAAATGATGCTGAACGGGGGAGTCTTCATCCTTGGGATATGATATTGGTTAGTCTCTTTTATACTATACTAGTGGCCCTGTGAATGAAATTCGTGCACCCGGGTTGGTGGGTGGTCCCTCAGCCAATCTTGTGCCCTCTCACAGTCCAGGAGCCCTTGGGGGATATCTGATTGGGGAGCGGGCCTAAGCCATCAGCTGGACCTCCTTAGCACCGCCACTGCTGCGCTCACCAGCCATCAGCCTGGCTTGTGGCTGAGCAATGCTCCCCCTGTGGGAGGGAACTGATGCTCCCCCTGTGCACGTCATAGCTACCAGTCATTGTACTGTTCATTCTATTTGCATATTAGCTTTTTATTATATAGGACACTGCCATCTTATGTCCAGAGGTCCAAATGGGGCCCCATGATCACTGAAATGGGGATTATGGTTTCCCTGTCTGTACCCAGAATTTTTTTTTTAAATATATTTTATTGATTTTTTACAGAGAGGAAGGGAGAGAGACAGAAAGTCAGAAACATCGATGAGAGAGAGACATCGATCAGCTGCCTCCTGCATGCCCCACTGTGGAGATGTGCCCGCAAGCAAGGTACATGTCCCCAACCGGAATCGAACCCGGGACCTTTCAGTCCGCAAGCTGACGCTCTATCCACTGAGCCAAACCGGTCTCGGCTGTACCTAGAATTTGAGCATACAACCCACAACCTTTATTTTAATTTCATTTGGCCTGTATTTTTTTCATTTTGTTTATATTTTAATATACTTCATTTTGTAGAGCAGTTTTAGGTCCATAGCGAAACTGAGGAGAAAGTAGAGAGTTCCCCAAACCACTGGCCCCAACACAAACATCCCCGCCAGCATTGTAATTTTGTCAGCGCGAATCACAAACTGGGCGTATTTTCTAAGAAAGAGACAATACAACTCAAAATCAGAGATACAAATAAGTGTTAGGTGGCTTTGACCTTAAGTGTGTATATTTATGGGCGCATTATAATTTCTTTTATTCTTCCAACTAATTTGTGAACAGACTGGCCCTTTCCTGAGGCTTCTGCAAATTGCATGGAGGTGATCTTCATCCCCCGTAAACACTTCCCTGGGTACTTTGTGCACTGAGCCCTGACAGGGGAGCCCTCAGGAGCCATGCGTTCTTTCAGCAAATCCCTCAGCACATACACAATGTGTGTCCTGGGCAGTAAGAGACAGTACCAGGGATGACAGGAAAGCAGGGCCCCGCTCTACAGCTTACATTCTGATGTGAGAATTTGATCTTATTCTATTATCAAAATAACTTGTATTGCAAAGCCCGTTGGGGGAACTGATGGGCTAGAAACTTTGGGGATGACCCTCTTGGCACTTACCCACCGCACTATTTTTGAACAAGTATTAGTTGTTGTTTAAAAATAGCATAGAGACGAAGATAATGCAATGCGGATGATCTTCACATGCTGCCGATTCTGGGGATGGCCATTTATGTTGTGCCGTGTGCTTTTTCTTCCCCTTTCAACGGCGCAGGCTTTGGGAGCGGGATGGCCTACCTGCCGGCGGTGGTCATGGTGGGCAGAT
>PVJN01037929.1:0-20629 GCA_004026805.1 Lasiurus borealis
TTTTTTTTTTTTTTTTAATATATTTTACTGATTTTCCACAGAGAGAAAGGGAAAGGGATAGAGTTAGAAACATCGATGAGAGAGAGACATCGATCAGCCACCTCCTACATTCCCCCTACTGGGGATGTGCTCGCAACCAGGATATATACCCTTGACAGGAATCCAACCTGGGACCCTTCTGTCCGCAGACTGACGCTCTGTCCACTGAGCCAAACTGGTTTCTGCTGGAGTCCTTTTTATAAGGGCACTAATCCCATTCGTGGGCTCCCCCTCCCCAAAGCCTCAGCTCCTATTAACATCACAGTGGAGGTTAGGATTTCAACATATGAATCTGGGGGTGACACAAACACTTAGTCTACATGGCATGCTGTCTGGGCCTTGACCAGAGGCCATTAAACACCCCCCAATGCAACCAAGCAAAGGATTGTCGAGGAAACAGGTTTCATAGCTCGCTAGGTGACCTACATTCCCGGTGAATTTTTCTTTCCTCTGAAACAACTTGGGTTTACTGCCGGTCGTTTCAGGCAGAGGAAAGGAGGCTGGCAGCCCGCATGTAAAATTTGTTTCTTTGTTTGGAACACAAAGAATCCTTTCCTTCTCTCTCTTTTCACCCCCCATAGTATGTGAACCAAGCTCTGTCCCTTGGGTTCTGTACAAACAAATGGAACAGGGTAAGCAAATTGATTCTTAGTTACAGGCTGTTCCACATAACTCATTTACAAGGTCAGCGGGGACCGCAAGTTACCCAAACAAAGAAGTATGTGATTTACAATGAGAATCTCTTGATTTATCAGAAACAAGCAAAGACCTTTCGGGGTTTCTAAAAGGCTCATATTCCTGACTCTATCAGAACACAAGAGCTGGAGGGTAAGGGGGAGAGCACACGCACCAGAGGATCAAAATAGCGCGCGCTATAAAAAGAGGCCTCGCGGGTCCACATCTGCAGGAACTCTGGACCAGCCTCCTCCCTGCACGGCGCCATGGCTGAGGGGTTTGGGGATCGTTCCAGGTTTGGAGGACTTGGAGGAATAAACATGCAATTACAGTGGCAGATATAAAAGTGGTTCCATCCGAGTGTTTTTGGAGAAAAGGCAGTGGTTTGAAACGGAGAGCATTAACGCGACCTCCGGAGGAAGGGCTGGGCATCCCAGCGCAGAGGGCGGGGCCTAACACAGCCGGGGGCGTGTCTCTAGATACAGTTGCTCAACCCCATGAGCCTCAATTTCCTCTTCTGTAAAATGGAGGTAACGAGAGTTTCTACCTCACAAGGTTCATTGAGGAGAATAAATAAAGTGTGTAAACTCATCAGCCTGGGCGAGGATGGAAGCTGAGGATCCTGACACAGGAGGGGGTGGGGGTAGATGAGTAGAGGGGGTAGGGGAGGAGAAGAGCTTGGGGGCTTATAGGACCCAAGAGATAAAAGGGCTGGAAAAGCCCTAACCTGTTTGGCTTAGGGGATAGAGCGTCGGCCTATGGACTGAAAGGTCCCAGGTTCGATTCTGGTCAAAGGCATGTACCTTGATTGCGGGCACATCCCCAGTAGGAGGTGTGCAGGAGGCAGTTTCTCTCTCATTGATGTTTCTAACTCTCTATTCCTCTCCCTTCCTCTCTGTAAAAAAGCAAAAAGACATATTTAAAAAAAAAAAAAAGGCTGGGAAAGTCCTAACTTTCAGTGGATAGAGCGTTGGTTTTTGGACTTAAGGGTTGCAGGTTCCATTCCCATCAAGTGCATGTACTTTGGTAAGGGGTGTGCAGGAGACGGGTGATCGATGTTTCTAACTCTCTATCCCTCTCTGTAAAAAAAGTCAATTAAATTATATTTTAGGAAGGAAGGAAGGGCTGGGAAAGAACCATGAGGACGTTGATTGGGAGGTAGCCCTTTCTTAACCCTGGAAGTCCAAACTGGAAGAAGTCAGGCTGGGCTTTGGGGCTTTGGCTGGCTGTGAGCAGAGGGTTCAAAGAACCACGAGAAATGGCCTGACTTGGTTAGTGTGGAAGGAGGGGCAGTGCTGTGCAGGGAGTGGAGGTGAGAGTGTTATGCCCAGAGTTCAGGGTTCCCAATAATCAACCACTAAGGAGGCTTTTCCGATGCAAAAGCTAAGAGTCTTTATTCAAACCCGGGTTTGGCTCTCAACCTCTTTCTGGCACAGCAGTGAGGAGAGAGAGAGCGAGCTGGGCGGGAACAATGAGTTGTATGGGGTAGGATAATTGGGAGGGCTTAGGAAAGTGACCAGGGTTACAGAGATAGGTCACTTGAATTAGGGTCTGTCTGTGGTTTAGCCTTATTAGGATCCTCGCTGTGTTCCTGGAGCTTCATTGGTCCATTTGGGTTGTGGTCGGGGAAGCTAGGACATTTCTGTCACACCTGTGGCCCCTCCCAGAAAAGGGAGGGGGGTTAGGCAGGGGGCCCAGCCCTATAGGACAAGATGGAGGGGAGTTCATTTCCTTTCAAGAGCCCAACTGGTAGATTCACCGATTTCCACGGTGTAAATGCACCCCACCCTCCACTGCTGATTTCAAACCACCGGCCTCATGTCATGTCCCACTGGCTCACAAAATTCCTGAAAATCTAACATTGGCTCTTCTAGGCTCTAGCACCACAGGGAGTAGGGGAATCAGCACCAGAGTCGCACGGGGTTCAGTGAGGGAGACCCAGTGACCCGAAGTGGGAGAGACAGGCAGTGGAAGAAGCCCGGTTCTGCCCGCCAGACTGAACAAATGACTTGAGTAACAGGAGAACTGTGTGGGACCTATGCACTGATACTCCTTCGAGTTGAGGTACCGTTGTACTAATTAGGTAGGAAAAAACAGTTCTTGGTGTACTTGGGAATGGCTGGTTCTGTGTCCTGGGAGGAGGGGGCAGGTGGAGAGAGACCTGGAAAGGGGAAAGGGGAAAGGGTATCCTGAAAGTCACAGGCTCTAAGTGTTCCCTACTCCCAGAAGTTACAGTCACAGGAAAGAAGACGCTCAGGCCTCCTGCTGGGCGTGCTTTTTAGGCATATGAAAAAGTGAAGTGATGAAATCAGCATCGCCACAAATAGGAAAGATTCCCGGATTCCAGGGCATGCGTGGTCCACTTACTGGGTAAATAATGTAGGCAAGTGAAGAATGTGAGTCTTTCCTTTTAATTTTCTGCAAGATAATTTTACCTGTTTCTCCTAAAGGGATGGGGGGAGGGGATTAATTACAGAAGAGATTGGAAGGAGCTTGGTTAAGAAGGCTTGGCTGTGGTATATGGAGCAGAAATATAAGGGAAACACAACCTCTTTCAGTTCAGTCACTGTGAGGAAACAATGCAGAGTATTACATGTTTGGGGATTATAGAGCAGATTCGGTCAAGTCAAATGATGTCTCAGTGGAAATAAAATGTGAAATTTCGGGGCTGAAAGCCAGTCTTCTCTGGTAATCTCCCAGAATGGAGCTAGCCCTTCACATGCAGAGTCCTGCGGAAAGGGAAGAAGTCCAAAGCCCTCCCGTCAGGGGGAGGAGAGCTTTGAAAGAATGTGTAAAAAAGCTGTAAAGGCTGTAAATATTTGCAGGATAAAAAGAGCAGTGAGTGGAAGTTAAAGAATTAAGGATTATTTTTCTGCAACAATAAAATAGCATAGTACCTAGGAGATACTGTTCTGTTCTTCTATATTTACAAGGATAAAAAGAAAAAAAACAACTGCCTGGAAATACATAGGTTTTTAAAATACTTATTGTAAAAAAGGTGGTTGAACTTCATTGCAAGGAGTTCTAGCTGTCCTTCGTAGGTCTTGAAAGTTGGACAAATCCTTTTTTTTCTCTTGTTTTTATTTGCTTGTTGTTCATCCTTTGGTGAGGGGGGAAGGATGATGCCCTTCACTGAGAATCCGACCCAAGACTCTTCGGTGCCCCAGCCAACACTCTAATCACTGAGTAACAATGGCCAGGGCTCTTCTTTCTTGTTAAATTAGTAGTGGTGAGGAGGAAACTGGTCTTACAAGGGTGTCAGGCCATAAAAACTGTGAACAATGCACTGCCCTGGGGGGTGAGGGCGGGGAGGGTCGTTATCGCTGGTCCCAGGACAGATCCTCAGATATGGCCTGGGGACCCCCAACACCTGGGGGCCTTCCCACAAAAGGGGGTGGAACCATATTTGCAAGACAAAGACCTCAGAAGGTTATAAAAAGTGAAGCGCTCTGAGTGTTTCTTCACTCCACTGTGTTAATAAACAGGGCCCCTCTCTTTCTCTAGGAAGCATGCTTGGTATTTCTTTGGTCTTCTGCAACAGTAGCTTTGCCTTAAAATAATAAATTCAGCCCTAGCTGGTTTGGTTCAATGGATAGAGTGTGGGCCTGCAGACTGAAGGGTCCAGGTTCGATTCCAGTCAAGGGCACATCTCTGGGTTGTAGGCTTAATCGCATTCAAAAGGCAGCCAATTAATCATTCTCTCTCATCATTGATGTTTCTATCTCTCTCCCTCTCCCTTCCTTTCTGAAATCAATAAAAATATATTTTAAAAAGACAACAACAATAAATTCAATCAAGGATTTTTCTGGGTCCTCCTCTCCCTGTGAACTAGAGCCACTTCTAGGGAAAGGCCCAGAAGTAAAAGGCAGGCCACTGTCATTTTAGGCATTTATTCTGGCTCTCCCTCTTGGGTAGAGTAATCATTTCAAGTCTTAGGATCTTATTTCCCATAGTTTCACAATACATTCCTTTGTTAAAATATTTTTGAGAACTTTTCCAGGCACTATTGGAGTAGAAAATGTTTTGTTATAAAATGCTATATAAGCACAAACTATCCCCATGCCATTATTATTTGTAACATGTAATTTTAACTGAATACCAATAAATTCTCAGTATTACCAGTATCCTCACATAGAAAACAGGAGTTAGGCGGAAAAAACAGGAGGTTCAGTTTTATCTGAATTATTTTCTCTTTACTAATGTTTTGTGGACGTGCTATCTTTATCTCAGAAATTTGAAGTGTAAGCTCCCTGGGGCCTGAGTAGCTATGCAACACTTCTTTCCCTAAAGCATTGTAAGACTCCAGCAAAAGCCCATCTGTAAGTATTTATCTAATTTACTTGTGTTTCTCAGAAGACCCTGAGTGAGGTTTTCAATAAGTGGCTACACTCAGTGGTCACATTTCCAACTTGGCTCACTTTTGTGCGGCTCACATGAACAGAGAAGCCTCAAGTCACAGCATCACAAAATATTAGGGCGGGACGAGGTGTTAGAGAGAATCCTGTCCAATTCCCTCACGAGAAACCTGGGTCCAGCGAGGAGAAATGCCCGTCCGGAAGTTATAGCACCAGAGTTGCAGAACACTGGCTCTGTTAATAATTCAACTTATTTTTGGTGACTTTGCAAAATTTCAACTTCTGGAAAGTAAAATCATTTTCTCCATCTCCTTCAGTAATATTTAGGACCATAAAGATCTGTTTGCTTTAATAAAGATTAAAATGTTAACTGTCCAGCCAGGAAAGAGATTCCCCACCTCCTCAAACACAACACACACACACACACACACACACACGCACACAAACAACAACAACAACAAACAAACAAACAAAAAACAATCTACTGGGAGGCAGCAGAATGCAGCAAGATGCACCTTCAACTCTAATTTTGTCCATTACCACCCCCACCCCCAACAGGAACAGCTACCGATTTTACTTAGTGCCTTACTATGTGTAAGTGTTACGTATTATTTATCTTATTCAATCCTTATAACAATGTATCCATCTGTGAGTTACATCCTATTCCCATTTTATAAAGGAGGAGATTAAGAAATGTGCTCAAACCCTGGCCGAATTGACTCAGCAGTTAGAGTGTCATCAGCCCTCGGACTAAAGGATCTCAGCTTCATTCCTGGTCAAGAGGGCAGATTAGGAGGGAAAAAAAAGAAAAGAAAGAAAAAAAGGAAGATGGAAGGAAGGAAGGAAGGAAGTTAGTTCAAGGACCCACAGCTACAAAACAAAAAAGCCAAAATCCAAATCAAGGTAATCAGGAATGCAAAACCCTTAAACATATTGTGGTTCTTCAGGGACTATCCATTTGAATATGAGGCAGTAGGCAGTGAGAGGAAGAAATAAAGGTATTTTGTTAATAAATCATATGCAAACAATCTAAAAATAAGACTTGTCATTTTTAAATGGCCACGCTGAACTATTCTTATAAAGGTTACTACTGGGCTCAAATCGGCCACGGTTTGAGCACATTTCTTAATCTCCTCCTTTATAAAACGGGGATAGGATGTAACTCACAGATGGATACATTGTTATAAGGATTACCACCCAGTGGTTATTTTTGAGTTCTCATCTTACTTGACCTGTGGGCTGTGTATGACCCTGCTGATCACTCCTTCTTTGGTTTCTAGGACCTCACACTCGGGTTTCCTCCTAACTCCCTGGCTGTCTCCTCTTACTGTCTTTTGCTGCTTCTCCCAGAGCTGTCCTTGGTCCTCTTCTATTTCTACCCTCCCTCCCTCAGGGATTTCACCCAATGCCACGACTTTAGGGTGGCATTTAGATGTACATCTCTACCCAGATCTCTCTTCCTGGAAATCCAGACTCTCATGCCCCAGTGTGTTGTTCATCACCACCTACACATGGAGAGCAACATATATATATTTTAAACAATGTTGTTGTTGTTTTTTAATATATTTTATTGACTTTTTACAGAGAGGAAGAGAGAGGGATAGAGAGTTAGAAACATCTATCAGCTGCCTCCTGCACACCCCCACTGGGGATGTGCCTGCAACCAAGGTACATGCCCTTGACCGGATTTGAACCTGGGACACTTCAGTCTGCAGGCTGACACTCGGATAGCAACATCTTGACTTGACCCAAACAAACCCTTGATATCATTCCCCTCCAAACCCGCACCATTCATAGCCTTTTGCATCTGTTCATGGCAAACCCACTGCTTAGCCATTCAGGCAAAAAACTCTGGAGTAATGCTTGGCTCCTCTGTCCCTTACAAGTGAGCCTCTGGGGAATTATTTTGGCACTGTCTTCAGAATGTGGCCAACTCTAAGCACTTTCACCACTTCCTCTGCTACCACTCTGGTCTGAGTCTTCATTATCTCTCAAAAGAATTACCCTCACCATGAGTTATCATCTTAAGTTTTCTTCCGGCTTCTACCTGTGCCCTCCTGGAATCCAGTCTCAACTCAATAACCAGGTGATCTTTTAAAAAAAAAGGTAATCAGGCCATGTCCCTTTTGGGTTTGCAATGGTGCTTCCCTCGTGACCCCTCCACCCACACACACCCCTCCTGCTCCCCTGGGTCAGAGTAAAAGCCACAGGCCTTGCAGTGGCTGACCAGAAGCGACAAGGTCTGGCTCTCTCCCATCTCCTGCTGTTCATCTTTTCCAGCCAGACTGGCCTCCCTGCTCTTCCTTCCAAGAACACGCTTGCATCTGCTCTAGCTGCTCACTGTTCCGGGACCACGCTTCTCCCAGAGAGCCACTCGGCTAACCCCTCATGACCTTCAAGTCTTTGTTCAGATCTCATTGATCAGGAAGGCAAATCCTGACCATTCTGTTTATATTGCAAGTCTTGGAGTCCAAGGTAGCCCTCCCCAAAATACCCCACAGTGGCATATGGATATTTTGAATGAAAATCACTTTAGAAGCAGCAGGAGCCAGAGGAGCTCCCAGACTCTCTGTCCAAATGCAGGAAGTAAATCTCCAGGTGAAAAGTGCCTTCCCTGCGATCGATGGATGAGCAGAGAAGGAGCAATCCAAGGGACAAACAGCCTTATCACCAGAAGTAGAGAATCCAGAGCTGATAAGTCTCTATAAACAAACCTCTGTTAATTTTACTAACTTACTGCCCTTGCTTACATTCTACTTACATTCCTCACTAGCCAGAATCTGCAAGAACTCAAGAAGGGTAGAAGAGGGAATTTCCTCTCCCAGATAGAACCTGCCTCCCACCCCACTCCTGCTCGAGCTCATTCCACTTTGCCTTGCTCTATATTTTGCTATTGCACTCTACACCTTCCAATGAATTATATAGTTTATTCTTTAAAAACATCTTTTTTTAAAAAAATATATTTTATTGATTTTTTTTTCAGAGAGGAAGGGAGAGGAACAGAGAGTTAGAAACATCCATGAGAGAGAGTCATCGAGATCAGCCGCCTCCGGCACGCCCCCCACTGGGGATATGCTCACCACTAAGGTACATGTCCTTCACCGAAATCGAACCTGGGACCCTTCAGTCCGCAGGCCGACACTCTATCCACTGAGCCACACCGGTTTCAGCTAAAAACATCTTTTTTGACAGGATAGTTGTAACTTTATGGAGGATCTTTTTAGTTCAAATGCTTCACAGTGGAGACCACAGCCCGGAGGGGGAGCCGCCTCCTAAATGCTTCCTGCCCAATGACCCATAGACTGAAGCAGAATTGGTTCATTCCCCATCTCCTTCAGGCTAAGGTGTAACGGATGGAAATGGAGACAGTGACAAAGAAGAGGCAAGACTGAGGCTCAAGTCTTAAAAAGAAAAGTCCTAAAGGGCTTCCACTCAAACTAGCTCAAGTTGTGTTGTAAAGCAAATGCCAGTGAATGACCACTGGAGTCCAGACCAAATTAAAATTTAGGGAGTCTTTATTAGTAGGCCGGCAACTGCTCTGCCTTTCTCCACACAGAAAGTCCAGAGAGCAGCAGTGACCCTTTGTGCAGGACCCCTTTTAAGCACATTTATCACATCTTGTTCATGCAGAACAAGCAACCTAAGATAAAACAGTTTTTCCCAAGTAACGTCAGAGTCATGCCATTGAGGACCATGTTATTTACAGAGTCATCTTGTTCTTCAGAAAGCTGACAGTGTTCTGTGAAAGAAGGCCTACGTGCTGGGAAGGGGCCATGAGACGGTATCTCAAGGCCTGGCCTGGTGTCAGCATTGACAACTCTATCTGGGGCATAGTCCATGGCCTCTCTGGAATGGGAGTAGTGCTCAAAAATTTACAGCTGTTCTTCATCCAGTTCTAGCCAGCCAGAAATAAGTTGATGTTAACATAAAAACATTCAAACTTGTGAAGAATTTTTATGAGTTTATTTGAGCCAAACTGTTGACAATTGCCAGGAAGGAGTATCTCAAGAGATAGTGCTCCAGAGAATGGTGGGCTTTTCTCTATTTTTATAAATTGCAATCAAAGGAGGGGAGGTAGGTGGGTTACAAGGAATCATTGGTGAGAGGTTAGAGAGGCAGAAGAAAGCAAAGGGCGGGCTGGGTGGGTGGGGGAACCTCTGGGATTGGATTAAAGGTAAAATGATAGACACATACTTAGATGGGTGGAGGATAGCCAACAGTCAACAATTAACATAACAATGGAGGGATTTGTGATATCTGTCCTGGCGCCAGGCACCTTAGGTTGCGCCTCCAGGGGTCCAGGAGAAGGGAAGTTACTAGTTACTCAGACTTTTCCAGGGTCTGTTATTATAGATGCAAAGAGACAGATAGGCTCAGTTAAGTTAAAGGTTGACCTTGTCAGTGAAGATACCATCCTATAATGTGACTACCCATCATAACCTGTTTTTTAGTTTAAAAAAGTTTTAATTTCAGGCCATCCTTTGTGGTGACTTTAGGTCTCTGGGTTTGCAAGGCTGCCATGCAGGCCTTCCCTGAGCTTGTCAGGTCAGCATGTGACCCCTCTTGTCCACATTAATATAGTTTTGCCACCTAAGCCGATGACCATAGTAGCAGCTGTCCAGAAGTTGGGCCTAATTTGCACTAGTTACCAACATCACAGCCACCAAAATTGCCAAAGGAGATTTCGCACAGCTCCTCTACCCTCTCCTCTCAGCCAGAGGGCCAGGCTTCCCCCGGTGATCAGTCCAGCCGGCAGCCTTCATTTACTCTTCTTCTCCCATTGCTGGTGAACCAAGAGTCTAGGAGCTTGTTGCTGTAGCATAACTTAATTTAATTTTTATTATTTTCATTTTCTTTTTTAAAAAAAATATTTTTTATTGATTTTTTTTTTTTATAGAGAGCCAGAAACATTGATGAGAGAGAAACATTGCTTAGCTGCCTCCTGCACACTCCCCATTCAGTATGTGCCCACAACCAAGGTATATGCCCTTGACTGTAATCGAAACTGGGACCCTTGAGTCCAAGGGCCCAAGCTCTATCCGTTGAGCCAAACCTCTCAGGGCTATTTTCATTGTCTTTCTTCTCTACCACCCATTCGCTCCACGAGGCAGAGATCTATCTGTTTTGTTCCCATACCTATTGCTGATGCCTGTTCCTGTCACCTGAAAGGGACCAGGCCCCAAGGGAGTCTGGCCTCCTGCTGGCCTACAGTGTGAGGGTTCTTGACTTTGTGCAGTAAAGATGTCACAATATGGTGATTTCCAGAGGACGCTTATAAAGCTGGGGACAGTGAGACAAGGAAGGGCCTAGGATAGAGGAAGCAACGGGAGAGCCTAGGTGGGCCTCTTTGGCTCACTGGAAAGTCAGAGAAAAGGGGGTCTTGGGGACAGGTTCAGGGGGTTGGCCCCTGAAGGAGCTGCTGCTGCCCAGTGGTTGCAAGTCCCCTGGTTGCAAGTCTCTGTGAACCTTAGAGTTTAAGAGACACATGCCAGGGGGGAAGAGAGAGAAGGGCAAGATGCGGATGTGCTCCCAGGAGGGAGAGCGTATATCAGGTCCTGTGTGTTGAGGGTTTTAAAAGGCTGGGAGTTAAAATAAAAATAAAAGTCCTGGCTGGTTTGGCTTGGTGGATGGAGCATCAGCCTACGGACTGAAGGGTCCCGGGTTCGATTCCGATCAAGGGCACATGCCTGGGTTGCAGGCTCGATCCCCAGTTTGGGGCATGCAGGAGGCAGCCAATCAATGATTCTCTCATCATTGATGTTTCTATCTCTCCCTCTTCCTTCCTCTCTGAAATCAATAAAAATATATTTTAAAAAAATTTAAAAAAGGGAGTTTAGGGGAGTTCTTAGGGGAGGGTCCCAGTAAAATATTCATTAGCTTTTCTAAGTGTGCCCTTTCAGAACCATGGTCTCTACTGATTGGTCAGTGCCAAGACGACTGGTCCGGGCATCACCCACCTGATGTTGCTGCTTTTGGGAGGCCTGAAGCCGAAATACAACTGCAGCCTAGATGCCGTCTCTAGAGAGGACAAGCCAGGGGTCGCACTGCATGATCGGCCATAGGCCAGGGGAGGAGAGGCCACCTGGGGGCAGGTCTGGCACCAGCTTTGCTCCTTGCTTGGCGCCCTGGGCTTTCTGTCTGTCTCTGGCTGTAAATTGTTCGCCCAGTTCAGCTATCTTCTCAGTTTCCCCATTCCACCTGCCAAGACGTTTCCCCAGCTTCTTACTGTCCTGCCTCTTTCCTAAGTACCTAGAAACGGTGCTAAATATGTTTGTGGAATGAATAAAAAAAAGTGAAAAGCTCTACTAATTAAGGCTAAAATATTTAACCACAGACCACAATGTTAGTTTTTTCCAAATTTCAAAATACCTGCCACACAATAGGAATTCAATGAGCATTTGATGAATGAACTATGTACTGTATTGTAATCTCTGTACATATTTCCAAAGCATCCATTTTGTGTGTATGAGTTGGAGTCTATTCAAGTTCTGCCTCTTCAGTATCCAAAACCCATTTTTGCTTTCATGTTGCCTTTTTCTATTTCAGGAAGAAACCGTTTAACTTATATTCTGTATAGCAATCACTATTTGTTTCCTGAATGTTTCCATAAACTATCAGCTGGTTAAGGAATTGAAGAGCTAAGATAACATAACTAAGTTGCAGAGAAAGAAAAACAATTGAAATAAAGGATGCTAAAGCCAGGGCAGAGGAAACTTTTTCCTAATCCCACTAGTTCTTCTGACTGCTCCAAAAATTCAAATGACATACAGCTGATTAACAGGAGAAAATAAAACTTTAATACAAGTGTACAGAGGAATTCACCTAAGCGTGAAAATTCCCCAAACACTGAGGCAGAATGCGGTATATGTGCCATTTAAACTGAGGGGTAGGTTGCCAATTCACTGGTAGGTGTCAAAGAGCAAACATCTGTCAAACAAATTCTTGCAGGAAAAAATGGGACCCAAGTGGGAATCTAGCAAAAAGCTTTTTGCTTTGATCCTCTCTGCTTGTCCCATTCCCTCCCCGCCCCCCACCCGCCCCCCACCCCTTTACCTGAGGATAGCTCTATTAGTTTGACAGAAAGAGAGTGATCGATCAGTTGCCTCCCATATGTGCTCTGACCAGGATGAATCTGACACCTTTTGGTGTACTGGATTACACTTCAACCAACCGAGCCACCGGGCCAGGGCAACACACTTAATGTTTCTTTTTCTTTTTTTAAATTTTTTCATTGATTTCAGGGAGGAAGGGAGAGGGAGAGAGAGAAACATCAATGATGAGAAAATCATTGCTCGGCTGCCTCCTGCACGCTCCCTGCGGAGGATGAGCCTGCACCTGGCATGTGCCCTTGACCGGAATCCAACTGGGACCCTTCAGTCTGCAGGTTGATGCTCTATCCACTGGGCTAAACCGGCCGCTAGGGCAACACACTTAATGTTTCTGTGCTATGTGAATATGCTAAGATTCCCTTCCAGAAGCAGGTTTTGCTATCTGAATCTCTTTAGGCAGTTGAGGGGTAGGTAAAAACTCTTCTTGAGTTTGTTGGGCTTTAATTATTTTCAGCTGGAAATATTCTGGATGCCAGAGTGGCACATTCTGGGGAGACTCACTCCTGAGGGCCACACTTCTGGGAAATAAAGGTGGCAGGGACAGTCTGAGTGGTCTTTTTCCCATGAGTCAGCACAAGCTGGTGAGGGTGTAAGGGCAGCTCCACCAGTCCGCTGTGTTCAACTACTGTAGTTTAATTTCTCTGAGTCCTAGTTTCCCCACCTGTAAAATGGGGATAACTCACAGTTTGTTACATGGGTGAAATATGATTAGTACAGTGTAAAAACCAGCTCCTCTGCATAATAAGCAATCAAAAACTGGAAGCTATTATTATAATGAACTCAAAAACAAAAACAAAAACAGCGTTTGCACCAAGTGGAGATTGTTGTTAGGAACCAAAAGGTTCATTAAAAAAAAAATCTTTACTGTTGAAAGTATTGACAAGGCCGAAACCGGTTTGGCTCAGTGGATAGAGCGTTGGCCTGTGGACTGAAGGGTCCTGGGTTCCATTCCCGTCAAGGGCACGTATCTTGGTTGGGGGCACATCCCTAAGAGCGGGAGTGCAGGAGGCGGCTGATCTATGTCTCTCTCGTGGATGTTCCTAACTCTCTATGCCTCTCTGTAAAAAATTCAATAAAAATATATTTTTTAAAAAAGTATGGAAAAGGTTCATTTTTAAAAGGAAGCAGGAAAATGGGAAGGAAAAGTCACCAAAAAGGTGAGTCCTCAGGCTGGCTGGCGGTAATGCAGGGCAACAGCCTCTCTGCTTTTGTGAGTGTGTGTTGTACAGGAATATGTTTTTGCTGATTTTAGAGAGAGAAGAGAGAGAAACATCTATCGGCTGCCTCCTGCTCGCCCCCTACCGGCGATCCAGGCCGCCAACCGAGCATGTGCCTGACCGGGAATGGAAGCGGCGACCACCAGGCCCCCGGGAGGACGCCCACCACTGAGCCACAGCCGCGGGGCCGAGCCGAGCCCCGGCTCTTGCAAACCCCGCAGCTCTGCCCCGGCGACGGGCTGCGGAGGCCACGCGGACCGCCCTCCGGGGCCTGGGACCGAGCTTTGGGGCGCAGCGGGAGGCGGCCGCCCCCTTTCCCAGGCGCCCATCCTCCCGGAGGCTCAGACCCCGGCGCCCGGCACCCTCGCACCCAGGGCCGTGCGTCTCTGGCTCCTTCCAGTCTCCGTCCCCGCCCGGCCCGCAGCCCGGAGCCTCCGCCCCTTCCTGGCTCCGCGGCTCCTGCCCAGAGTTTGGTTTGAACTTTCGAAGTCGCCAATCGGCGCCGGTGCCCACCCCGCTCAGCCCGCCCCGGGGGTGGGGCCCCGGCCAGGTGCCGCGCAGCTGGAGGCGGGCCCGGAGGCGGGCGGGCGGGTGCGGGCCGGCCCCCGGCCGCGGCGGGTATATAGGGTGCGCGGCGCGCCGCCGGGCCACTTCTCCCCCGGATTCCTTGGTAATCTGTCAGCGGGAGTCCTTGTTCCTGTCCCCTCGCACTTTCAGCCCCTCCGAGCCCCACCAGTCTCCGCTATGGTGAGTGAGTGTGGAGGTGGGTGGGGGTTCCGGGGGGTGGGGGGTCCCCGGGCGGTGGTGTGTGGGGCGGAGAGAGGGGGCGATCGGCGGAGCGGCGGGGCCCGGGCTGCACGTGGGGCCGCATCCCGGAAGCCTCCGGGCAAAGTGGCTTCTGGGGACCCGGCGGGGAAAGTTGACTTCACGGGGCAGAGTCCCCTTTGGGCGGGAAGGCGCGGCCCGGCCGCTGCCCTCGGTGGAAGCGGGGAGCCCTCTCGATCTCGGTGAGAGGGTATCGTCCTAGAGCCCGAGGACGGCTAGGGGCGCCTTCACATGGGCTCCCGAGGGCTTGTGGAAACCGGGAATCCCTCCCTCCCTCCCTCCCTTCCCCTTTCCCCAATGACCTCACCCTCCCTGGCGCAGTGGAAGCACCTGGGGCACCTCGTGCGCTTCCGCTTGGAAGGTGCAAACGCTTACTGCCCCCCACCCCTCCACCCCTCCCCGCGCCCTGTGACTCGCTGCTGAGTCACCTGTGGCCGGGCTCCGGGGAGAGGCTCCTGTTGCACCGGCCCACCTGAAGGCTGGAGGCGGCGCCTCCCCGCGTCGTCCGAGCCTGTATTTCTGGTGCTCAGTTAGAGGGCAGTTTATAGCTTAAGCCAGCTTTGTGAAAACAAGCCCATGAAAGGATATTTTCTTGTAAAGCCACAGAGTTAAACTGGTACTGACGATGTAGTTGTAGTTTTAAAGAAACATGAAACTCTTGAGTATTTTTCTATGTTGACTTCCAAGAGGCATGGAAAACAACTAAAGAGAAGCCTCGGTTGGTCGACCATAAGCCACGTTTTAAAACCAGTATTTATGTATCAAATGTTTCGAAACAGTATCTGTAAAAAAAAAAAAGAAGAAACAGTATCTTTAAAAGAGAATTTAGCCCGAAAGTTACATTCTTGAGAGATTACCGCAGTTACCAAAAGTATGTCTGACTGTAACAACTTGAGTGCTTTTCACCAAGCAAACCCCAAAATACGGGTAAACGCGTACTTAGGAAATCGCTGTTTTAAAGCAGCGATTTCAACCAGTGTGCCACAGGAATTTTTAAAACATGCAATACCTGACTAATTTAGTGAGGAGCACTGACCTCCTTTCCCTTAGATTGTCAAAAAATTTTTTTCAGTATGCTGCACACACTTAGTAATTAGTTTCTGTATGCCATGAAATGAAAAGGGTTGAAAATCGATGGTTCAAAGGGCAGCAGACCTATTTCAGCAATAACATGTTAGGTCAGTAGTTTTTTTATATAGGTTGCCATTTCCATCCCAGGTCAGAATGCATAATGGGAGTCACCCAACAAATACATAAATAAGTGGAACAATGTGGACAGTGACTACAGTGTTTGGACAGGTTCTAACCTCGGACTAATGAGAGGGCACAGTCCTCTCAGGGCCACGTGCAAGTCCCAGCGTGGAGCGCAGAGCCCTCCCAGCACAATTACAGCCAACAGAGTTGTAAGCTTGAACCTATCTATGGTCCGAACATGTGGCCCCATGTGCCTGAGTGATGTGGGCTTAATAGAGTTCAGGTGCATGTAATTAAGTAGGTTCTAAACCCACGAGAATGTTGTAAACATCTCGACTATGTCCTTAGTTGGCCTCCTGGAATCTGGCTATAAAATGGAGATGGCTTACAGGCCATGGTGCTCTCTCTCTCTCTCCCTCAGGGAGGGCAGCGACCAACTGAGGCCCAGCTTTCTCTCTCTTGTCTGTCTTTTCTAATCCTTCACCCACTCGGGGTCACTGAACCTGGCTGAACTGGCATGGCACGTAAGGCGCCCTGGGACTGAGTATGCCATGGCCATGCCGGCCCCACCACAGAACAACAAATTGATATTTCCTTCCTTACGCCCCCCTCCTGTCCCTCTTCTCTCTAAAATCAATCAACAAAGAAGAGAGACAGTGGCTACTTATCCAGTTCAAGCTAAACGAACTGACTCTGTCATCAGTGTAGGTCTGTCCATCTCCCTCGTGGCCATGGGGTAGTGGAGGGCACCCTTTAAACAAGGAATCGAGTTAGCCTGATGAGCAATGAAAGAAAGTTTGGGGGCTCAAAAGGTTTCAATAGAAGAAGTGCTTCATTAGATTGAGAGTATCTTCTGAGATAACTTCATCTCCTTGAACCTGGTTCTGTCATGGACAGATCTCTGACTCTCCGACTTTGTTGAGCTGTGGAATTTCCAAAGTCTAGTTAAAGGTAAACATGATGCAATGGTACATAGTCATGGGTTCATTAGCACAGACAACTCCTTTCTCTCCCAGGCCCACAGCTGGGCAAGTGGGTGTGGGTGACCACTGAGCTTGCTGATATGATCAGGAGGCCATGATTGCTTTATGGGGAGTATAGGTGGGAAGGGGAGGACCGCAGTTCAAGGTTGCGAGTGATTAGGGTTTTATTATCTCAGGTTATGAAACTAGACTCTTTGAGATCTTAGCTGTTGTTGGATTTTCTTTAGTTTTCCATTAGTGGCTTTTAAAAACTTTAAACCTTATTTGAAGAAAATGGGAGATATTTATTGTCAACATTTTGAAAGTCCTCTGCCAGTCCCCCAAGTAAACCAAAATAATACAGTAAATACTCTTATTTTTTGTTCCCCTCTTAAGTCTCTCGGTGTAGATTTTCATTGCCTTGTTTTACTAAACAGGATTGAATTTGGTAACAAAACTATTTTGTTCATCAAATAAAGGAAAATTTTCCAATACTATTGTTAAATTCTTGAAACTGTAGATTTCTCCCACACTTGCTAAAGATATATGTACATTTTACTAGGAAACTGCTAATTTCCAAAAGTTTTCTAAAGTCTTAGCTTTTATTTACCTGTGTCTCTACCTACCCTACCTTCTCTCAGTGAAGGGAAAATGTTGTTCCTTACGATTAAGTTCACAGAGTTAGAAAGCTGCCTCTGACCAGTTTTTAAAATACAGCTAACCACTGCTTATTTGGTATTTTCTCCATGAGTCATATGTCTGTAGTTTGCTGGTTTAAACTGGTTTTTAAGGGAGGGAGAAGCTCTTTTATTATTTATTTATTTTTAAATATTTTTATTGATTTAAGAGAGAGGGGAAAAAAAACAACACATCAATGATGAAAGAGAACCATTGACCGACTGCCTCCTGCATGCCCCCACTGGGGATCCAGCCCATGACCCAGGCATGTGCCCTTGACCTGGGACTTTTCAGTCTGCAGGCTGACACTATCCACTGAGCCAAACCGGGAAGGGCAAGCTCTTGTCTTTTAAAGAATAGGGTTAAAGAGGGACCAGAATGAGCTCAGTAGTTGCACAATCTCACAGAATGAATCACGGCTGAAAGATGAATTTTTGCATGCCTTTTAAGGGCTCAGCCAGCATAGTTTCCAGGAACTGGGGGAAATAGATTGCTATATAGCAGCTTTGTTTTTCTGAGGTGGGTAGAAGCCTGACCTCTACTGTGGCTACAAAGGAAAGGTCTGGTCTCTGGCCTGCCTGATAGTTAATTAACATATCTTTGGTTCTCTCCCTCCCCGCCCTCCCCCGCCCCAGCATTTTTTTTCTGACTCAGTCTTCCACAAACTGTTTGCTTATACAATAGTCTTGGGCAGGAGTGGCCTTGAGAAAGTTGATTAATCTATCCTGAAGCTTAATTAGTCATTTGGTGTGAATCATTCCTAAATGTCCCATCTGATGTGTCACATTCTGACATTTTCCTTTCTTCCTACCACAGCGTGAGTGCATCTCCATCCATGTTGGCCAGGCTGGTGTCCAGATCGGCAATGCCTGCTGGGAGCTCTACTGCCTGGAACACGGCATCCAGCCCGATGGACAGATGCCAAGTGACAAGACCATTGGTGGGGGAGATGACTCCTTCAATACCTTCTTCAGTGAGACAGGCGCTGGCAAGCATGTGCCCAGGGCAGTGTTCGTAGACCTGGAACCCACAGTCATTGGTGAGTTGACCTCAGTGACCCAAGTAAGACACTCGCCTCCAGGGTCTGGGACAGGAGGTGTGTCCAGGGGGCTCCGTTGAGGCCTTGGGGTTGAGCAGGCTTGTGCAGGTTGTTAGTGATGGGTGGCTGCTTTGGTTCCCTTTTACAGATGAAGTTCGAACTGGTACTTACCGCCAGCTCTTCCACCCCGAGCAACTGATCACAGGCAAGGAAGATGCCGCCAATAACTATGCCCGAGGACACTACACCATTGGCAAGGAGATCATCGACCTCGTCCTGGACCGAATCCGGAAACTGGTAAACACAGTACTTTATTTAAAGTTGGGTGAGCCCTAGCCAGTTTGGCTCTGGATAGAGCATCAGCCTGCAGACTGAAAGGTCCCAGGATTGATTCTGGTTAAGGACACATGCTAAGGTTGCGGGCTCGATCCCCAGTAGGGGGCGTGCTGGAGGCAGCTGATCAATGATTCTCTCATCGTTGATGTTCCTATCTCTCCCTCTCCCTCTCTGATTAAGAAAAATTTAATAAAAATTAAAGTGAGTTGAGAGTTTTCTCTTAGAGTTTTAAAGAGAGACCAAACTACAACAGTCATTCCTCGTACACTAAAATAGGCCTTTTATATATTTTATTGATTTCAGAGAGGAAGGGGAGGGGAGGGGGGAGAGAAACATGCCCCACACCAGGGATTGAGCCTGCAACCCAGGCATGTGCCCTTGACCAGAATGGGACCTGGACCTTTCAGTCCGAAGCCTGACGCTCTATCCATTGGGCCAAACCAGCTAGGGCAGAGCTCCCTTATATTAGAAGCAAGAATCGATCACTGAAATGAGGAAGGCATTGAGATAGCAACACAAAAAGCAGCAGGCTTGCTTTTCTAATAGAGCTCAGGGCCATGTGGACTTGCCCTGTGGCAGAAAAATCTTAGGCAATTGTGTTCACATCGATGAGGTTGGTAAGTGTTCTGTTTGGGTCATTTTTAGAGTCTGGCAGTCAGCTGACTCTGCTCCTTAGACATGTGGGCAGCTTGTAAGTAATTAACCCAAAATCAAGAATGAATGCTTGGGCAGACTAGCTTATTAGCTACGAAGTCCAGCCACAACTGGTCTAGTCTAAAAAGAATGGCCTGCATCATTCATGGCTGGATACTTTTCCAGATGTTTATCATGGTCACCCCGGCAAAATTGGGTTATGGGTCCCTATGTTTGCAAGTCAAGCTACAGGCACTGACTTGGAAATCAAGACCTGCCTTTAGGGACAAAGAAACCTAGTAAAAGCCAACTGAGGGTTTATGAGTGAAGTTCGTTAACTACCAAGACCATTGTATTTGTCCTTGGTGTTACTACTGGATCCATAGGAGTAATGGATGTAATTGGTAAACCAGGGTTTGCCCTTCTACATTGATCTCGTTTAATGCAGGGATCTACTGGAGAAGTGAGCTCTGAGGGGGTTGGTAGAGAATGTCCACAAATCTCAGCACTTCTGAGAAGTAAGGGTTGTCCACAGGATAGTACTTTGAGAGGTCGAAATAATCATTGATCAGCTGCCTCCTGCACGCCCCCTACTGGGGGTCGAGCCCAGAACAGCTCAGTTGAGTGGTGAAAGGCCCTCACAGTCTTACGGAACCGTGACAGAACATCACCATTTCCCGAAATGGCTGGGCTTTCGGGTAACCGGTGCTTGCTGTGCCGGGCACGGTTCCAACAACTCATGTAGTTCTCAGCAACCTGAGGTAGGTCACTCTTCTTCTCCTTGACTAAATGAGAAAACCGAGATGAAGAAATGAATTTGGTCAAAGTCATGCAGCAAGGTCCTGCTAGAGCCAGATCCAGACCCAGCCTGATTGCAATACCAGGGCATTCAACGGGGCTGTTTGGTTGTACTCCAGTTCCAAAAGCCTGTGCCAGGTCTCTGTGAGACAGACTTCCATTGTACGGAGCTGGGGGTCCCGGGCCGCCTTGGTAGCTCTCCAGCTGATAAGAGTTGCCCTTGTTCTGCTCTCGCAGCAAGGGCACCAGAGGCCGCCCTCCTGGTCACTAAAACATGGGCCCTGTGTCCGTTCCAGACCTCATGATTCCTCTGCCTTCAGAGATGAAAATATTTCACTTTAAAATAGCCTCTTTGAGCAGACTTCCCCTTCCCCCGGGAGTTGATTGGGAAAAGTTTTTTCTCTGAATCACTTAGCACTTTTGGAAGCTTTTTGCAACTGCTGTCCTAGCAAATATTCAAAAGAGTTTTAAACTCAATCAGTGTAGTAATGAAGGGTTTAAAGGAGACTACAGCTTTGGCCAAGGCTAAAACGAACACTCTTTCTTTTCTGACAGGCTGACCAGTGCACAGGCCTTCAGGGCTTCTTGGTTTTCCACAGCTTTGGTGGGGGAACTGGTTCTGGGTTCACCTCTCTGCTGATGGAACGTCTCTCCGTCGATTATGGCAAGAAGTCCAAGCTGGAATTCTCCATTTACCCGGCCCCCCAGGTCTCCACCGCTGTAGTTGAGCCCTACAACTCCATCCTCACCACCCACACCACCCTGGAGC
>PVJN01037930.1:0-11467 GCA_004026805.1 Lasiurus borealis
GCCCAAGATCTACTCTCTGAAGTTCATGACGGTATAAATGCTAATGATGCAGAAAGGTCTGGCTCTTTGAACCGAAGGAATAATGGAAAGCAGTTGCTCTACCAGCAGTAGAGAGTGTTTGCCACATAAAGAGTTGTCCTCTCGAAGCTCCGTAGCCTGCCCAGTGCTTGGGACCTCTCTCCGGTCCAGCTCTGTCTCCCCTTGCTAGGGATGGTTTGCTAAAGCTAGTCACAGCAAGCTTTAGAATGTGTCATGCTGACAGGGACGGTGATAAAATGAAAGGCATAATCTGAAAGGATTTATTGGAAATGTATATGGAGAGAGACCATTGGATCGCATTTCTGTTTCTGTCAGGGAGATGAACAGCTCATAAAACTTGCTTGGACAAAGCAGCTGACCTAACTTGACAAAGATTTAGGTCTGTTTACTAATCCGTTTACTTAAAGCGCAGTCATTGTAGAAATCGGAGAGTTTGTGATCTAACTCTATTCAAGATTGGACAGGTTGCTAAACACTAGCATTTGTGTGTGCACTTCCCCAGTTTTTATTATTTTTATGGCAAATGGGACAGCCAACCTGCCGGTTTAGGGTTTTTTAATGATTAGCCATTGATAATGTGTGTCGAATGATAGTGGCTTGTTAAGGATGGAGTATTTAAAAAACTGATGACCTGGGAGGGACACACTTTGAATGAGTCATGGAACTGTTTAATTGTCCACTGGTACGGTGTTGATAGAGTATTGGTGACAAAATTGTCCTGAATGGGGAAAAAAAATAACATTCTCTGTGCTTTTCTAGTAAGAAGCCAGCACAGCCTGGGTTACTAGTGAAATAAATTCGGTGTCAAATGAGTTTTTGGACGTCCGTGTACAAAAGCCTTTTGTCTGTTACCCAAGCAGTTCAGAGCAATAAAATGTTTTCAGGAGACAAGCCCTGAAAATAACAGAGCTAAGCTTTTCTGTCAGCTCCATGGAGAGGCCTTTGTCCTCCCCGGGACAGAATGAGGCTGCGAAGAAGTATTGGGACAGCGAGTGGACGGGCAGAGCTGGCCTGCCAGCACTCAATTATGCGCTTTTGTGGTCACATCACAAAGTTTGAATAGCTGCAAGAACAACCCGGAATGGTTTTAACCATTGTTCTCTGCTAGAGACGTTTGGTGGATGTTATCATAGGCTTAACTTGGAAGAAAATGGCCTTTTTATAAAGGAAGAAAGGCTCCGTTAACATACTTTTCCTGAAAACTAGATTAAGCTGGTCACTCGATAGGCAATGGAATGTGTAAACAATCTGAAACACGAATATATAGATTTTAACTACTAGCTCTTAATGTAAGTAAGAATATCAGCCGAGACCGGTTTGGCTCAGTGGATAGAGCGTCGGCCTGCGGACTGAAGGGTCCCAGGTTCGATTCCGGTCAAGGGCATGTACCTTGCTTGCGGGCACCTCTCCACTGTGGAGTGTGCAGGAGGCGGCTGATCTATGTCTCTCTCTCATCGATGTTTCTGACTTTCTATCTCCCTTCCTCTCTGTGAAAAATCAATAAAATATATATTTTTTAAAAAATCAGATCTTAGGAGTGTGTGTATTGACCAAAAAAAAAAAAAAATCTTCTGGAAATTGCACCCTGGCTGATGTGGCTTGGTTGGTTGGGAGTGTTTGCCCTGTTCCCCGAAAGGTTTGGGGTTCAATTCCCAGTCAGGGCACTTGCCCAGGTTGCGGGATCGATCAATGTTCTCTCTTCCTCCCTTCTCTTTTCTTTTAAAATCAATAAAAACATGTCCTTGGGTGAGGATTAAAAAAAAAAAACTTAGGGAAATTTCATCTTGGTGCATATGTTCACTTGGCACTTGAAAAGGACTGAATTTTATCTCGATTGGTTTTATTTATTTTTTTTAAATATATTTTTATTGATTTTTTTTACAGAGAGGAAGGGAGAGGGATAGAGAGTTAGAAACATCAATGTGAGAGAGACATCCTCTTGCTGCCTCTTGCACACCCCTTACTGGGGATGTGCACGCAACCAAGGTATATGCCCCTGACCGGAATCGAACCTGGGACCCCTCAGTCCAAAGAGCCAAACTGGTTTCGGCAGAAAACAGCTTTATTTTTAAAAAAAATGTTTTCATTAATTTCAGAGAGGAAGAGTGAGGGAGAGAGAGAGAGAAACATCAACGATGAGAAACACCATCAATCGGCTGCCTCCTGCACGCCCTCTACTGGGGATCGAGCCCGCAACCCCGGCGTGCTATTCCTGTAGTACACACTCTGTGCCATGTTACATTTCTAACCTAGTGTGCAGAAGCAGGGCTGACTGGAACTCAAACTCAGATATCTGGTTCCAGAGTTCATGTTCTTAAACGCTATGCTTTGTTCCCTCCGATTAATTGCTGTTCTCATTTGCAGTCAGGAGAATACAGATAATTTTTGATGTGTTAACCAAATGACCGGTAGAATCTCCACGAGAGCTAATGAGTCTGCTGGAAGGAGCTTATCCATGCTCAGTAGTCATGATGTTTTGAGAGAGCTACTTCATATCTCTGGTGCTCATAAACTATAATCACAGGCCATCTGGAGGTATTTTTAGGAATCATTAACAATGCTTATTGATTTTCTTAATTCAATTGTGTAGATTCATTTTTAGAACCACAGGATGACTCCCTCAAACTAAGGACTGCAGATTTAATGGCTCTATCACTTCTAAGTAAAATTGCCTACATCAGACCTGTAGCTGTGTTTACATACATTCCTTACCAGTAAGGAAAGGCTATGTAAGTTACCAAAATAGTTTTCAACGGTGTGCTTCTAGTACTTATGATTTATTTTTAAGTTACTTTAAAAAAATGTCTTAAGCCCAGCTGGTGTGGCTCAGTGTAGAGTGTCAACCCATGAACCGGGAGGTACCGGTTTGATTCCTGGTCAGGGCACATGCCCTGGTTGCGGGCTGGATCCCCAGTAAGGGGATGGGCAGGAGACAGCCAATCTGTGATTCTCTCTCATTATTGATGTTTTCTTCTTTCTCTCTCCGCCTCTCCCTTCCTTTATCTGAAATCAATTAAAACATATTTTTAAAAGGATTATTCTAAGACACACCTTTGTAATTATATATGTACAGATGTTGTACTAAATTGTCTTTTTGCTTTTTAAAAAAAAACATTAAGGAAACCAAATGAACTCCTTTCAAACTGGTTCTGAAAGTCTTTCTTGGAAAAATCAAAGTATATTTTAGTTTTAAACACAAACTCACATTTTAGAAGCATAAGCTATTATGAGTGAACTTACATTTCCTTTTAGTGTTGCTGTTAGTTTTGAACATGTTGAAATTACAAAGTAACCAGAAAAACACATTTTAAAAATGGCTCAGAAGAATTTCTGGAGCTTCTCTGGATTAAATCTTGTTATACTAAACTAGAGCCCCAGTGCACGAATTCACGCACAGGTGGGGTTCCTCAGCCTGATCTAGGCTGGGAGGGACCGCAGGAGGTTGGCTAGTTGGGGGAACCATGGGAGGTTGGCTGACCACCAGGGGGCAGCTCCTTCATTGAGTGTCATAATGACCGGTTGTCAGTTGACCTGTTATAATGGTCTCTTAGGCTTTTATATATATAGATAGATGCCTACTATTTAGATTTTGGATTAGTTAGAATTTGATTGGGTTTTTAGAGATTTAGATTGGGCTAAATGTCTTGTCATCAATGGTATTTGACTTGTAAATAATAAAGCACTACTAATCATTTCTCAATATTTGAGTTTTAAGATTTATATCTTAAAAGACTTGCTATATATATATATATATATATATATGTGTGTGTGTGTGTGTGTGTGTGTGTGTGTGTGTGTGTTTTCTTTAATCTGTAAGTGGAGATTTGAGATCATCTCACAATTAGGCAACCCTTAGAAGAAAACAGTGAGCCAGGAGGCAGCCCATGTCTAGAGGCTATTTGAAATTATGAGTCTAATTTCTTTCTTAAGCAAGTTGTCATCTGACTGAGATGGCTCAGTTTCTTCATCTGCAAAATGGGTATAGTGACCTCAGCATACTTCCTCAGGGGACAAACCACCTGGCTAGGAAGAGCTGTCAGTGAATTAATGGAGCATATTCTTAGGCGCCCTACCTATTTAGAAGCCACGACGTTCAGAAGTCAGAAAAGCAAATGAAGACCGTAACCGTTTATGAGGTCCACATTTCCTTGTCCAGCCTATGCCTTGCACCAGCAGAATTAAATACAGATTCTACAGGAACAGCCTAGCAGCCATTCTGTTCATGTGCCGGTAGTAAACACCACCAACCTAGTGCGTAATTCTAGTTTTGAGGTGCCGAGAGGGAGACCGGCGTTCCAGCCTTCTCTTCCATGCAATCAGCAGATTGATCGAAGCCCAGTGTACAAGCTGATGAGCCTGAGGGAGCAGCCAGCAACGTTGGCTAATGCGCCCCATGCAGCTGTGAAAAGCGTGGAAACGGTGGTTCCCGTTTAAATGAGACGACTGGCTCGGGAAGCGGAGCCATTCAGAGGCAGCGCTGGCGGGAGATGCGTCACGCGGAGAGTGGGGCCGGCTTTATCTTACTGCAGGTAGGAGGGGGGGGGAGGCCCGCTTTCCAGAAGGGAAAAACATTGAGGACTGGGAAGGAAAAACACATTCCGTCCGGCATGATGAGTGCTTTGCTTCACGGGTAAAATATGAGCAGCGTGCAGAACAGAGAACAGGTGTAACATATTTTTAGACAAACCTTGGCGTCTCCTGTAGGTCGCATCCCTTCTCTGGACACACTCTTCGGAGCATTTCAGAGGTAATCGTGCGGAGAAACCAGTTACAAAATAAGCTAGACGTGGCGCTTAGGGAGGTGGCTTTTTTTTTTCTTTTTTTTTTTTTTTTTTGAGGGACTGAGTGTTAAAGTCGAACGTAAACTTCCTTCCCAGCCATCAGGTGGCGGCTATTTTTAAACGCTGGTTCTCTGCGTGCCCTTCGGCAGCTCCTCTCCTCCCCCGTGGGGCTGTGCAGAGCTGGGGGACACGGCGGCAGGAAGGCTGTGTCGTGAGGTCCCCCTGCACCAGCTTCCGATGTAACACGGCTCCTTACTCCTTTCGGCTGGAAGACACGTGACGGGCAGGGGCTCCGCACCAGTCTCACCTGGTTCCTAGCAAATGGGTATAAATCGACGCCTCCTGGGCCTTGTTAGAAAGGACACCAAACACATGGTCCGTCTGGCTGAAGAAACAGCCTCAGAGGACCCTACCGATGTGGCTCATGTGAGTCAGGGGTCCAGATGGGCTGGGACATCGGTTCAGTCCCTTTTCTATTCTTTTTTTTTTTTTAATATATTTTATTGATTTTTTACAGAGAGGAAGGGAGAGGGATACAGAGTTAGAAACATCGATGAGAGAGAGACATGGGTCAGCCGCCTCTTGCACGCTCCCTACTGGGGATGTGCCCTTGACCGGAATCGAACCCGGGACCTTTCAGTCCGCAGACGGACGCTCTATCCACTGAGCCAAACCGGTTTTGGCCCCTTTTCTATTCTGAACTAAACGCCGGCAGCCCACCACCCGCCAGTAAGGAGGAAGGTGGGCCTTCAGATCTGCTCTGTAAGGAGCACGCCTGTCCTTTTCTCTCTCGCTCTGGTTCCTTCCAGATCTGCCTACTCCCCTCAGAGCTCTTTTCCCAAAAAAGGAACCCTCCTTGTTGTGTAAACTACCTGCCTCCTGAAGTTCTTCGGAGCCCCCGTGACTGGAGCCAGCTAGCTGTTTTCGGGGAAACACGCCGAGGGGGATCTCTAAACCATTTCAATGCAAGGCCCAAGCTGGCTGCCACCCCGGGAAGCCTGCCTGGCAACAAAGGTGTCACCAGAGGCCCTTTAACGATAACGATAACGACTTTGAACACTTTTTTTTAAAATATATTTTTTTATTGATTTTTTACAGAGAGGAAGGGAGAGAGATAGCTGGAAACATCGATGAGAGAGAGACACACCGCTCAGCCGCCTCCTGCATGCCCCCAATGGGGATGTGCCCACAACCAAGATACATGCCCCTGACTGGGATCAAACCCGGGACCCTTCAGTCCGCAGGCCGACACTCTATCCACTGAGCCACACCGGTCTCGGCCGATAACGACTTTGAGAACAACTTGGTTTTCACACGGGCTAGCAAGGGTTTCACCTGAGGAAATTCCCGCTTTCTGGATTTCACAAAAGATTGTAGGAAAGGAAGGAGACTTGGTCACTTAGGACAAAGCGATTGTTGGAAGGAGGCTCTTGTGAATGACCTGAACCACGCAAGTTGAAAGGACGTTTTAGCTTCTGTGTAGAAGGGAGGAGGGTGGAGGGCTGCAGGTGAGGCCTTACCCCCACCCCATCCTACATCCCTGGAGCCTCTGCCAGAGGAGAAGGTCAGGCAGCAGGTAGGAAAGGGGTTTCTTTCCTTGGGGTCCCAGAAAGGAACCGTGAAGAGGGACCCCTGTCTGCACCACCTGGTGACTTGTCCTGGAGATCAGGTCTCCTCGATGGAGGCTCTGCAGGTTGAGACTGGACATGTCCCCCTGGCCAGGCACACCACACTGTTCTGCTGGCTGCGTGTCTGCTTCTGGAGTGTGGCGGCGGGCGGGTGGCTGGTGCACCCGTAGATGGCCATGTTATCACACGATCACCAGAGTCTCAGGGAGTCCAGAGAAGGCTCCATAATGATATTTATATCGTATTTGCTATGTGCTTAGATATGTTTCTAAACACGTATTTTTAGACCAAATTTCCTAAGAACCTCCCAGAAATTGTGCTGCTTTCTTCATTTACAGATAAAGAAATGGCTGCAGTGTGTGTGTGTGTATGTGTGTGTGTGTGTGTGTGTGTATTTCAGAGAGGAAGGGAGAGGGACAGAGATAGCAACATCAATGATGAGAGAGAATCATTGATTGGCCGCTTCCTGCACACCCCCTACTGAGGACCAAGCCCACAACCTAGGCATGTGCCCTTGGCTGGAATCAAGCCCAGGACCCTGCAGTCTGCAAGACCAGTGCTCTAACCACTGAGCCAAACCAGCCAGGGCGTGCAGACAGCTTCTGCCAGAGCAATGGCCACGCTCTTTGCTTGCAACTGTGGGATTCTGTTTCCAGAGTCCAAGGTCCTTAGCCCTTCATTGCCCCGCTCCTGGGCGACCTCCATGGGAAGGCTCAGTGAAAGAGCCACACTTGATTATTTGGGAGAAGCCATCTAAAGTGCACCTCGTGCCAACTTTCCCTCCCCCGAGCACCCAGCGTGGCCCTGGAAACGGTTGTTGGCTCGGCAACCCCGGGCTCGTTTTAATGCCAGCCTCTGCCAGGCACAAGCAGGAAAGGGACATTTGCCGCAAAAACACAGCGGAAGATGACCTCAGCGATTGAAGGCCCCAGGCTTGCTTCATTTATGCACACCGCTACCCCTGTCCAGGCGCCGGGGTTCTCTGGGAAGATCATTGACAGAACTGAGCTCTTTAAGGAAAAGCATGAGGTGGACTAGTAGCTGCTCTGGGGTCAGATTCTCTGAGGTCCCCCCAGGATCTCAAACAAAGTGAGATACCATTTAAAACAGTGCCCGTGTTCATCGACGCAACACATTCACTGAGCATGCGCGCACGGGGCTGGGAGCCGGCGGTGATATTACCTATATTACCTTTAGGACCTTCCCAGGAGCTCAAAAGAGAACACATCGGCCCACGTCGTCATAGATAGGAGAAGGTGACCTTGTGAATAAAAAGGGGTACAAAGCACGCCCACCTGAGGGGTTCTAGATGGGAGGGGAGGTTACCAGGTCACGAAGAACGGCTCATCTGGGGGAGCAGGGGTCCCCTCCTTTCTGCACCCGATGTGTCCACAGAGGGAAGAACGCGGGCTGCTGGCCCCCGGGGGGAAAGGCAGAGGAAATCAGAACCAGACGCCCGGCTGCTGGCCCGGCACTCCCAGGAGGCCTGCCTTTGACTTTGGCCATGTCGGAGTTTCTCTTTGCTCCGGGCTTGTACAGACAGACCGTTGGGAAAGAGAGGTGGTCTGGAACAGCGGTCGGCAAACTGCGGCTCACTGGTCTAGAATTTTTCACCTGCCCCAGGGGTGGGATGGTGGGAAGGCAAAGGGAAGACCATGGTCTTGGGGGTGGTGAAGGAGGAGGAGGAGGAGGAGGAGGAGGGGAATGGGTTGGGCCAGAGGGTGGGCTTTGATTCCATTGTTCAGACCGAGTTTCAGTTTAAAGCTTGTCCTTGGAAACCTCCTCGGGCTAGAAGCTCCCTCTAGGGGTCACCTCGTTTGTCTTCCTACCTTTAGAGACAGAACAATCAGGGTTCCAGCAGCTAGCACCCTTCCAGAAGCTGGCGTGGGTGGGATGTGTGTTTACAGCACAAACTCAGGACACCCCCAGGTCACTCCCACGTGACCCCCCTTCCCCTCCCCCACACCACACTCTAGACTTGGCCAAGGCAACGAGTCTTTTCAGAACTCAACTGCTCTGTTTTCTAGTTTATTTTTGTGTGTTGGGTGCTTAGAAATATCCTTCCATTTTGAGCACAAGTCAGAGTGAGACTTGGGAGGGAAAGCTTTGGAAGGACACCTCTGCCAGAAATTAACACCTTGTGCCCTGGGTCCCTTCCCTTGGGCAATGCCCTTCCCAGGACCCCCATACGTTTCCTCTGTGGCTGAGCCCTATGCCATCCACTGAAAATACTGCCCCAGGCTGGCCAGCCCCTTTCTGTGACCTGGGACGTTCAGAGGACATCGCTGCTGGCTCTGAAACAGAAAGCCCCAGCGTCTGAGCCACGACTCAACGTCACCAGCAGGGACAGAGGTCCAGGCTCCACAATCCCCCCTCCGGCCCCTTGGCAACCGCCCAGAGCTAAGTCAGGATGCTCTATGGTAGTTGCAGGGGCTTCACCAGACACCCCCAGAAAATCACGCGCAGTCACCCCGTGCAAGGAAGAATACGGGCTTTGGAGTCAGATTGCGACTGAATCCCGAGCTCACCCTTGAACAGGGATGCCCTCCCTGTTACAAACCTCCTCAGCCTCAGAGATCCTGTCTGAAAACCCTGCTTGTCATGGCTCGTGTGAGGTTATGTAAGATGCACCAAGCATTAGGCACAATCCTCTTTCCCTGATGGAGTAACTGGAACTCTCTACACTCTGAGAGGGGCTTTAAAATCTCTCTCTCTCTCTCTCTCTCTCTCTCTCTCTCTCTCTCTCTCTCTCTGTCTATTCTATGCCTGTGACGTAGACTGCAGGTCATGGTCTTACCATACCTAGGGAAGCTCAGCTGGCCTAAAACGCGTCTTGTCAGAATCCTAGGTGTAAAGCTTCCTGGTGGGTTAGCAGGGAAAAGGGAGGAAGGAGAATCGAGAAAAAGCCATCATTCACTATCCTTAAACCTGCGGTGGACGACAGTGTATGTACATGTGGTTAGATGCATGGGCTTGCGACCTAGGCTGGGTTTCCTGCTCGGCCAGGGACTTTGGGCAAAATTTCAATCTCGCCCTAACTGGCTCAGTGGATAGAGCGTCAGCCTGCGGACTGAAAGGTCCCAGGTTCGATTCCAGTCAAGGGCATGTACCTTGGTTGCGGGTACATCCCCAGTAGGAGATGTGCAGGAGGCGGCTGATCAATGTTTCTCTCTCATTGATGCTTCTAACTCTCTATCCCTCTCTTTTCTCCTCTGTAAACAATCAATAAAATATATATTAAAAAATGAAATAAAATACAAATGTCAATCTCTCTGAGCCTCTTTCATCACCTCGGAAATGGAGAGATTATTAAATGGAGGTGAATAATCTAGAGGTGTGAATGTTTCAGGAGAGAATGCATCTTGAGCACCTGTGAGGTGGTGTTAGCTAATTAGTAATGGGAATGATTAACTCCGCCACCCGGACACCTCCTGGGCAAAGGACACTCCCCTTCTGTGAGGCCCGGCAGAGGGATGGGCACGTCTCACGGACGTGGCTTCCGCTTGGAGCCTGAATTGTCGGTCACACCAGGAGCTTCGGGCTGTTTCCCCCTTTTTTTCTGTTACCCCTTCAGGCATGTTGAGGCGAGGAGGGGTGCATGGGATAAGGGGTCCCCGGAGGGACAAGGATACCTCTGAGGGGTCTCTTCCTCCATGAGGCCTATAGGCTTGCCTCACCCCGTCATCCCATACGTATTCATCGAACGCCCGCTTGGCCAGGCTGGGCATACAGAGGTGGCCAACGCACATACTGGCTTTGCCCCCTGAAGGTCGTGGCCTAGGGTGGCAGAGGTCAGATGGGGAAAGAGCAAAGTCAGCTCCAAGGGGGCTGTGAGATGAACTCCGACGATGTGCGTAGCGTCTGACCGGGCCTCTCTCCTGCAGAGGGTCCTGGCCAGGTCCCCCCTCCTGTTCCCAGTCACCCCCGGGAACAAAGACCAAGCAGCCACCATCCTCTGAGAGAACACAGACCAAGGCAGCCAACACAGGATGGGGATGGGACATGGTCCCCCCATCACGGCTCCGGCAGCATCCGCAAGATGCGGAAGGACAAAAGACATCCAGGCGTCGCCTCACCCGGACAGACAAGCTTTGGGGCAGGGGTCCCACCGGGAGTGCTGGAGCCCGGTCCCGTTTTCTCCTCCTCGGAGTGGGGCTGAGGGTGGCCAGGGTGTGGATGGGCATCCGGGTGCCCGGGGTAATCTGGGATGCGGACACCGAGGCTCCATCCCGACCCTGAAATAGCAGCACCGAGGGGCTCAGGAGCCAAAGAGGCGGGAAGGAGGAGAGGGCTGGTCGGCTGGCCCCCTGCCGGCTCGGGCCTGACCCTCAGGAGGTGCCAGCGAGGGCTCTTCTTCCCCCCTGACACAGCCGAGAGAGGAGTGTCACTTGACCTTGGGGCACATTCCAGAATGAAGCCACGGCCAAAAATAGCGCCCAGGAGCCTGCCACCTATGCCGCCTGCATTAATCACACATCCTGGGAGGACTCGACTCCGTGGGGAGGTGGCAGGAGAGGGAGGAGCCGCAATCAGGAGACGACGATGGAGCTGGGGAGAGGAGGGGACTCCGGAGAAGCCCCCCCGGGACCCGCCCGAGGACCTGCCCATCCGAAGCTCCGGGAGCCGGGCCCTCAGGCCTCCGGGGGCCCCCAAGGCCAGGATGCCGGCTGGGGGTCAGAGCGGACTCGGGGGAGAACGAGACTGGCGGGAGGGTGTTTACAGAGCGGGGTGCAGGAGGCTTCCCAGGGGCCGTCTGGAAGGATGAGTAGGCAGAAGGCTGATGTTTTGCTCAGGAATCTAGGGCGCGACGGCTTGTGTGTGTGATAGAAATACCGCGTCACATGGCGAGCTCGTCAGGCAGCCTGGGTGCTGAGTGTGCAGCTGACGGGAGGCGGGCTCCTTGGCGACCTCTGGTCCCGATGGGATCCCACCATGCCCAGCCCACTGTGTGTGTGTGTGTGTGTGTGTGTGTGTGTGTGAGAGAGAGAGAGAGAGAGAGAGAGAGAGAGAGAGAGAGAG
>PVJN01037931.1:0-20622 GCA_004026805.1 Lasiurus borealis
ATGTAGAAACACAAATGGTTATTCTGGACTATAAATGGGACAGAGTTCATGTGCAAACAGGTGAATGCATGGATATGGCAGCAGGCACAGTGACTGCTCAGGAATTTTCCAAAATAAATTTCATTTTCAATCCCATTGTCTCTGAAATCTTAATAAACACACTTACAACACTAAAAAAAATTTTTTTCCAGAAAAAATTGGTAAGTTGTTTCTCCACTCTTTTTAATTCAAATGGTAAATACGTTTCTCTGAATTTCTTATCACTGATAAGAAATAACTATCTTTTAATTTCCATACTTTGTGTAAAAGTGTGTGTTTTCTAAAAAGCCAATAGTAGTTATACCTCTGTGCCTGGCAGAGAGTAGGTGTCTTTGGTTTATACATATAGATATTTTTTTTAATATTGTTTTGCCAAATATTGTACTCAGCACTCCGAGTTCATAGGGAATTGGAGAGGATTCTTACTTTCAAAATACATACAGAGAACAACAAAGAAATACAATATACGATCTGATATTGATGCCAGAATAGGAGGCATCTCTTCTAGAGGCAGGCATCCCCACCATCAAACTGCCAAGACCTCATATATAGTATCCCAGTTCTCTGGAAATATTTTTTGAAATATATTCTTTTTATATTTCAGAGAGGAATGGAGAGAAGAGAGCGAAAGAAACATCAACGATGAGAGACAATCACCAATCAGCTGCCTCCTGCACACCCCCCACAGGGGATTGAGCCTACAACCCAGGCATGTGTCCTTGACCGCTATGGAACTCAGGACCCTTCAGTCCACAGTCAGATGCTCTATTCACTGAGCCAAACCAGCAAGGGCTCTGGAATATTTTTGTTCCACTTTCCACCTGACCAACTCGTCCTTATTTGTTATGTCTCATAGCAACTCTCTTCCTTTGAAAGGCCATATCTTCTTCCATCTCCACATGTACTATCAGGACATCTTGAATTCCACCATTGCCCTGAGCACCTACCCCGCATTGCGGTAGCTCTTTCTTTTGTTGTGTGTCTCCTCCAGCATGCTGTGAGCGCCACAAAGGCTGGAACCAGGTATGTGTCCCTGAGCCGCCTCAGGACCGGGCATACCAGTGGGGGGAGAGGCACTATGACAGCCAGGAGGCTCAGTTCAGAGCATAAGGGTAAAAAGCAGATAGAAATGCCCATTTCCTATTCGTATATCACAGTTGAGCAGAAACAGCTAAAGACTGGAAATGTGTGCGGCTGTGGTTGCTCAGTGGATTGAGCATTGTCCCATAGACCAAGAGACCCCAGATTTGATTCCCAGCCAGGGTATATGCCCAGGTTGCAGGCTTGATACCAAGTATGAGGCATGCGGGAGGCAGCCAATCAATGATTGTCATCAATAATGTTTCTCTCTCCCTTCCTCTGAAATTAAAAAAAAAAAAATTGTTATAAAAGACTGGAAATGTAATGATAGAGGTTCTTTTCTGGGAATACTATGTCTTTCAAGATATTATTTAGTTCCTGGAACACTTATTGTAGAGGGAAGCACCCCCAACTACTAGGGTTCTTTCCCAGAAACTCTGAGGAAGAAACCATCAGGCCCTTGGAATTTCTCAGGGATTCAGGTAGAATCACCCAACGATGTGACATTACTCGCCATGCCCACCAGAGGGCGATAGGCTGCTGCTGGTGCCACCTTCCCTAGCAGGCCAGCTTGAGGAGGCCCTTCAGTTCCTTATCATGTGTATTTCTTTCTAATCCTCAGAGCACAGAACCCCAATAAACAAAGGAGCCCCTCCTGCAGGTGTGACGACATGGAAGACAGGATGGACATGGCACCATTTCCTTAGTCATGGCTGCAGGGCAGACTGGATTCCCAGGGATCCTGCGATGCTTTCCCTCCTGTGATGTGTGACTAACACCGCACACAGCGGTGATGTTTTCCTGGAGCACAGCTGGTCCCTTAGGTCCCTTTGCACCTCCTCCGGTAGAGAGGACAGGGTGAGGAGAGGAGTATGATTAATGGAACCGGTTAAGAGATGAGGACCCTGGGACTGAGGCCCAGAGAAGTTGATGAGCAGATCCTAGAATGGGGGCCTCTTCTCTGAGCTGCCACATTGCCGCTCTGCCCCTTCCCCTGGCCACACTGGGTTGTAAGCTGGTGGTTTTCTCTCTCCTGCACCAGATGGGCGTGATAGGGGCCTCCGGGGTTGCCTTTTGTTCACTGCTCTGTCCTAGCTCAGACAACACTGCTGGGCACCGGGTAGGTAGGACATGGAGTAGGACTGGAGCGAGAATAGGGTATGAGGTGAGGTCTAGTGAGGTTCCATCTTGGGTAATTCCCTGAGCACAGAAACCAATCACACTAGGCACAGACTTCAGACCCGCACAGTTGTGAGCTAATAAATGAGGGCTGTTATAAGCTTCTTAGTGTGTGGTCATTTGTGCCACGCCAACAGAACTCTTACATAGATTCTGGTTCCTGGATATGGGGTGCTGCCATTACCCAAAATTTGGGTCATTGTTTCAGAACTGTGTAGTGGTTGAAGTGTAGAAGAATTTTGAGGTGCCTGCTAGCCAATGCCTAACTCCCCTGAGGAACAACGCCTTAATTTCCTTGGATTGACTGTTAGTGGAAATCAGCTGAATTTCTGAACTATTTGGGGACTCTAACTCCTTTCTGCCTTTCACTTCATCCTGTATTAAACCAGAAGGTTTATAGCTGTTACCCTATGCCCAACCTACCATGATGTGTTGGGAGACAATAGCTCGTTTCTAATATAAATTTTTTTTTATTTTTTTGTTTTATCTATTTCTTTATCCTTAGCCAAGGCCATTTTTCCATTGATTTTTATGGAGATTGGGGGAGGGAAGACAGAGAAATATTTTTTAATACATTTTATTGATTTTTTACAGAGAGGAAGGAAGCGGGATAAAGTCAGAAACATCGATGAGAGGGACATTGAGGAGCCGCCTCCTGCACGCCCCCCACGGGGGATGTTCCTACAACCAAGATACATGCCCTTGACCAGAATCAAACCCAAGACCCCTCAGTCTGCAGGTCAATGCTCTATCCACTGAGCCAAACCGGTTTCAGCAAGACAGAGAAATATTAATGTCAGAGAAACACAATGATTGGTTGCCTCGTGCATTAGCCCTGACCGGGACTGAGGAGGAGCCTGCAACCCAACAGAGACAGGCGCCTTTGGCAGGAATCAAACCTGGGACCCTTCCATCCACTGGCTGAGACTCTATCCACCGAGCCAAACTAGCTAGGGCAATAGCTTGGTTCTTTTGTGTTACAGGTCCCAATTTGGAGAGGGAGAGATTGTGCATCAGGAATTGGACTATAGGGATTGATTACACCCAGGAACCTCATCCATGTTTGAGTTAGATTCTTGAGTTGGTGAGATTTTGAACTATGAGCTGAGATTTACTGTATATGAGCTTTTGGAATTGAGCTGATGCCATCATACCATGGGAAATTTAAAAACTGTGGGGTTGGGTGGAGGAATATCGTATGTGGAACCGAATGGATCACTTAGGACCAGAGGGCAGACTGTGGTAGGCAGAATTCTAAAATCACACCTAGTGGCCCTTGACTTTGTGTATTACACTCCCGCTAAGAGTAGCCTGTGAATATGATTACATATAACTACTGGCAGTGTTATATTATTATATGGAAGGAGATATTTTGCAGATGTGTTAAGGTCCCAAGTCAATAGCCCTGCAACCAAGGAGGTACCCTGGGTGAGCCAGGCCTATTCAGGTAACCCCTTAAACTGCCCTGTGCACTTCTTGAGACACTCAAGTGTGAGAAGGTTATGGAGGAACTGATGTGGCAAAAAAAAAAACTTCAGATAATCTCCAGGAGCAAAAAGTGGAACTTAATTCTGTGAATAACTTGAATGACCTTGAAAATCTGTTCTTCCAAATAGCCTCCAGAGAAACAACACAGCCTGGCTGTCTTAATTAGCCTAGGTTGCTGTAACAAATTACCAGAGACTGGGCGGCTTAAACAACAAACAGTTATTTCTCACAATTCTAGAGGCTGGGAAGTCTAAGATAAAGATGCCAGCAAATATGGTGTCTCTGATGACAGTCTACTTCGTGGTTTCAGATGGTCACCTTCTTGCTGTATCTTCATATGGCAAAGAGCTCTTTAATTTTCATCCCCTTATAAGGGCACTAATCTCATCATGGGACTTGGCTTCAATACCTCATCCAAACCTAATTACTTTGCCAAAAGCTCCACCTCCAAATACCATCACTTTGGGGATTAGGGACTCAACATATGGATGTTAGAGGAACATACACTGAGTGGCCAGATTATTATGATCTCTGAATGCATAATAATCTGGCCACTCAGTGTGTGTGTGTGTGTGTGTGTGTAAAAATTCATGCACTGAAGGAAGATCCTCCAGCCCTGCCTGCCCCCTCTCACAGTTTGAGAGCCCTCAGGGGTAGGAGGCAGCCCCAGTGATCAGGGGAAGGCACACCCCATTACACCTCTGCTGCTGCCACTGCCGGCACCACAAGCCTCTGCTGGCCCTGGTTACCTGAGTCTCAGGCAGCCCTGAGTGGCTGGGCAGCTGTCATCCAAGATTTGCCTATTCTTCCGGCTGGCCCTGGGAAGCTGGGCAACTGCAATCTGAGATTTGCCTGCCCCTCAGGCATCATCTGGGAAGCCTCCATCCAAAGCTTGCCTGCGCCTCGGGCCGGCCCTGGGTGGCTGGGGAGATGAGGGGACTGGGGGACTCTGGAGGCAGGCACACAGAGTGACCAGGCCTTTCTGCACACCTGCTGCCCTGGCAGGGCTGAGGGGACTAGGCACTGCCATCTTGTGGCTGTGGGCAGTGCCATCTTTGAGGGTGGGACAGTCAATTAGCATATTCCTTCTTTAATAAATAGAATTAGAGGCCAGGTTCATGAATTTATGCATGGATGGGGTCCAGCCAGCCTAGCCAGAGGGAGGTGACATGAGCAGTTGGCTGGCCTGCCTGCTGGTCAAACTCCTGATCAAGAGGACAATTTGCATATTAGCCTTTTATTATATTGGATATACACTGAGTGGCCAGATTATTATGCATTCAGAGATCATAATAATCTGGCCATTCAGTGTAAACATTCAGTCCATAGCACTGGCTGATTGATTTCTCAGGCTGATTTCACCTTGTCAGAAACTGAGCAAAGAACCTAGCCATGCCATCCATGGGCTTCTGAACACACAGAACTGTGAACTAATACAAACTTTGCTTTAAGCCACTAAGTTTGTGGTAATTTGTTATTCAGAACCAGAAAATTAATGTGGATGGAGCTTCTGGGTAATATATTTTGAAAACATTCAAAATATAAAGTATGAGAGAACTCACCCTTCCAGTTTTTTTCCTATGAGCATAAATACACATATACACTATCTTAAACAGGAGCACTGAAAAAGGAGAGGGCACTGAACATATGGCAATGGGGTTAGAGAGGGACTTCCTTAGCATAAAGTTTGAGATTTTAGAAAACAAATTAAGAAGTTAAAGAAATATATGTATATTGTATACTAAAAAGAGCAAGAATCCATAGGAGCATTTTCATTATTACTAAGTCAAGGACCATGGATCATGACTAATCCAGTTTCTAGAGAAGAGGAAAGAAATGGTCTCAAAGAGCAAACTTAAGTAACTTTCAAGAGGAAAACTGGATCCATGAAACTGCTGAAAGTTGACCTATAGAATGGCTGTAAGTTGGGATTTGTAACCCGTAAATGACTAGGACAACTAAAGGGTCTAGTGACCAACATAGTCAGGACAAGGTGACTGAGTCCGTGTCCCAATCCGCAAGGTTATCCTATTCTAGGAAATGGCATTACCATTCACTATGCCCCAAATCTAGGAGTCATCACTGATTGTTTTCCTTCCCTCATAACATCAGAGCCATTCCAGTTTTTCCAGCTGAGGCCCCAGAAATCGTGGAGTAGGGAAGAAAGAAAAGATCTCGAGCTATTCCTGCTCTACCCTACCAAAATTCTAACTCTACAAAATCCATGAGCATAATAAAGTGGCCATTGTTTCACAACATTCTATTAGGGAGTGGTGGGTGATCAGAATTCATTCTATTAATATATTCTTAAGTCCATTCTGTATTTTATTTCTTCATAGTATTTCATTTTCCATATTCTATTTTTACTAGATTCCTATTCTATCCTTCACAGTCTTGTATTCTTCCTTTCATTCCCAATTTTATTCCACTAGTTGATGTTTTAATTTACAGTGCATATTTCACAGTCCATTTATTTCAGGCCATTGAATCCTGGAAGAGACAAATCATTCTTGCTCTACCCTATCAGAATTCTAGCTCTATAAAATCCATGAGCATAATAAAATCGATGTTTCCCAACCCTCTAATAGAGAATGGTGGCTGATGAGAACATATTCTATTCATTCATTCTTCATTTAAGTCCATCCTGTACTTCATCAGTATTGTTTTCCATATACGATTTTCACTCAATTCATATTCCATCTTTGATATCCTTGTATTCTGCATTTTATTCCATTATGTATTTTTTAAATTTTACAATGTATTATTTCAGTCTATTTATTTCAGGCCATTGCATATTCTATAGTTGTTCCCATTTTAATTTTTACCTTCTATTTTCTATAATATTTAATTTCACACTATATTCCATTTCATATCTCTCCTCAAATGTTTTTATTCTATATTCCATTAGATATCTCCATTTTGTACTCTATTACACATATTTCATGCAATTACAATCCCAGTTTCTAATACCATATCATGTTGAAGTTCATATTCCATTCCTTGTTTCATTTTTCCACAGCAGCCAATCTCCGTGTCATCCCTTTCTGCATTCCATTGCAAATCTATTATCCACTCCATGTTAACACTCTAAATATCATTCATTCTATTGGTTATCCATTCCAGTAAATACTCCTTTCCATTCTGGAAAAATTACTACAACTTTCAGAAAAACCACTTATTAATATTTTTATTAAAAATTAGATATCTCAAGAATTTTCTCTTTAGGGACTTTATCCACAGCAAGGTAACAGTTGAGGATATGAATAATTTTTAACAAAACGGATGTTTCACATTGATGTATTATGGAGTGAAAAGTTGAAAGCAATATAACATTTGAAAATGTAAGCTTCTTACATAAAAGAACCATTTTGTAGTTACACAATACTCTTGTAAAAATTTATATATTGACATGCAAAGTGTATTTTCTGAGCCCCAAAGCCAGTTACAAAATAATATGTATACATAAATAATTTTATTTGTATAAAACAAAAGAACTATTAATGATTTATAACTGGTCTTTTTACCAAAAAAATAATTACCCTACTTTCCAGCGTATAAGACAACTGGGCATATAAGACAATCCCCAACTTTTCCAGTTAAAATATAGAGTTTAGGATATGCTTGCCCTACAAGACAACACCCGGTGTATAAGACGACCCCCGACTTTTGAGATTTTCCTGGGTTAAAAAGTCGTCTTATCTGCCAGAAAATACAGTAAACATTTCCAGTATTTGCTGTGAGTATGAGGGAACTTCGGGTCTAGTTTTCTCACGTTTGTTTCCTGTTTGGGGTACTGAATAGGTAGCCATTTCAGGCTTGGTGAAAAAATTAAGGGATTATGCAAAGAAAAAAAAAACCCTCATAGACACAAAAAACAGTATGGTGATCACCAGAGGAAAAGAGGGTAGGGGTAACAGAAGAGAATAAAGCGGGGATAAATGGTGATAGAAGGAGACTTGACTTGGGGTGGTGAATGTATCATACAATATACAGATGACATTATTATAGAATTATACACTGAAACACATGTAATTTTATTAACCTATGTCATCGTAATAAATTCAATTAAAAATTTTAAAAAGAAAAATCAGCAACAGCCAGTGCGGCTCACTTGTTTGAGATGAGATTGAGGGCTTGATCCCTGATAGAGGGTATATAGGAGGCAGCCAATCGATGTGTGCTCTCACATCAATTTTTCTCTCTTCTCCCTTCCACTCTCTAAAAAGGGCAATAAATTACTTAAAAATAATAGAATAGAAAAATAAATCAGTTTCCAAATATTGAACATCAAGTGTGTGCATCGCAATATATTTATATTAACAGAAATAAGAGAGCACACCAAATAAGTGGATATGAATTCGTCCGTAGGGGACTTGCTCCACAACCCGGGCCAAGGCTGGTGATGCGCGTGTCGGTGCGGAGCCACCGGAACGGCGGGGGCAGTTCGGGACCAGAGGCCGGGGCGCACCTGCCTGCAGAGCCCACCCACCCACCCGGGCCTCTGCAGCCATGACCGCGTGTCCCCCCTCTCCCTGCCTTCTCGGCCCAGACTGTCCACCGGCAGAGCCCGGGGGGGGGCATCCAGAGGGCTCCAGGAGCTCGGGCCGCGACTGTGATTTGCAGGGACGGAGGGTGCAGACCAGCTGGCACGGGGACAGCTGTCCAGGGTCTTCTCCTGGGGCTCAATATGGTCTTTCCCACCAGCCACGCTGGAGGCTGAGCCGCCAGGGCAGTGCTGAAAAGGTAAGCTGGTTTGGGGCGACTGGAAATGTTTCAGGGGACACTCTCTCCGCCCCTGCCCCTCCCTCAAAACATAGCTACTAGGGGCTCAGAAAAGGATGGGGAATTTATGGCGCTGAACAGGGTGGGGGAGGGGTGGCAGACTCCGAGGAGGAGTGGGTTGGGGGGAAAGAGGGGGGGAAAGGGAGTAAACCCTCTAGGTTGGCGCCAGACTGAGCTGGCCTAGTCACATGGCTCCGGTTGACCAATCAGAAATGGGGGATTCCACAGGGCACGCCCACATCCTTATCCCCCAGCTCCAGCTCTCTGCAAGTTGAGTTCGAAGCCAGAAGCGAAGCCCGCAGGTAGTGTCTGCAGCCTTTGTCTCTGGTCTCTGACGGAGGAGGGGTCACTCTCGGAGCGGAAGGTGTCGCCATGGCCGCCCAGTCGAGCCTGGAGAAGGAGCAGAAGGAGCAGGGAGGTGAGTGCCCTCAGGGCCGAGGAGCGGGGCGGCCGGTGGGGAGGGGGGCGGGCCCGCAGACGGAGGGTCCCGGGCGGTGCCTGGGCCTGCGGGCACGGTCCCCATGGCGGGGAGGGGGGACGGGGAAGGGGCGCGGTGGCTCCGCAGGTGCCGCCTCCCTCCAGGGCCACCGCTGCTCACGCCGCCATTTCCCTGGCCCGGCGCCGACGGGCGGCCCTCGAGGCCTGCGGGCGGGCATGCGGGCAGCCTGGGCGCAGGGCTCGATGCCCGCTCAGAGCCGGGCCGGGTGCGGGGCTCCAGACAGAACCCATGGGCAGAAATGGGGGCAGCAGCAGAGGGCCTGCCCCGGCGCAGTAGCTTCCAGGGCGCTGTCTCTTTGCAGGGTCGGTTCCTGTGCCGCTCTCCCCTTCACGGGACCAGCCCCGCGGCCGCCGGGCACTTTTCCAGGCTTCTCCGGCCAGGGGCGCTCCTCAGCCAGGCCCTGTCCTGCGAAGCCGCACTAACCTTCGAGGCCCTGCTTCCTGCTCCTTCTGTGCACCGGTGCCAGGCCCTGCTCGCCGCTGCCGCCGCCATGAATCCACACCTCGGGGCCGCCGCCGTGCGTCCGCGCCAGGCCCAGCACACGGCCAGAGCAGTGCATCCACTCCTGGCCCTGCTCACCGCGGCCGGCCAGAATCGGCGCCAGGCCCTGCACCTCGCGGTCGCCCCCGTAAGTGGGCACCAGGTCATGCAGCCGAGCCTGACCCTGCACGCCGTGCAGCTGAGCCAGGCTCGCCACCCCTCCACCGCCCCAGTGCATCCACTCCAGGCCTTGCTCAGGGCCGCCGCCATGGGTCCGTGCCAGGTCAAGCACCGGAGCTTGGCCCTCCTCGTCTGCGCCGCAACTGCAGCCGCCGCGCACCCGAGCCAGGCCCTGCACCCGGCCGCCGCCACAGCCCATCCAATCCAGGCCCGGCTCCTGGCCGCCGTGAATCCACGTCTGGCCCTGGGGTCCGCGGCGGCCGCCGAGGCGCACCCAAGCCAGGCCCTGCACCTGGCCGCTGCCTCAGTGAATCCACTCCAGGTCCTGCCCACGGAAGCCGCCCTGAATCCGAGTCTGGCCCTGCTTGCCGCCGCCGCTGCCGCCTACCTGAGCCAGGCCCTGCACCCAGCCGCCGAGGCAGATCCTCCACTCCAGGCCCGGCTCGTGGCTGCCGCCTTGAATCCGCGCCTGTTGCTGTGGTCCGCGGCCGCCGCCGCACACCCGAGCCAGGCCCAGCAGCGGGCCGCCGCCGCCGCAGTGCGTCCACTCCAGGGGCGGCTCGCGGCCCTCGCGAATCCGCGCCTGGCCCTGCACCCAGCAGCCGCCGCCGCCGCCGCAGAGCCTCCACTCCAGGCCCCGCTCGCGGCCGCCGCCTGGAATCCGCGCCTGTTCCTGAGGTCCTTGGCCGCCTCCGCCGCCGCGCACCCGAGGCAGGCGCTGCACCCCGCCGCCGCCGCCGCCGCCGCGGCAGCACGTCCACTCCAGGCCCAGCTGGCGGCCGCCTTGAATCCGCGCCAGATCCTGCTGGCCAGCCCCGCGCACCCAAGCCAGGCCCTGCACCCCGCCGCCGCCGTCGCAGCAGCGCATCCACTAGGGGCGCCGCTCGCAGCCGCTGCCTGGAATCCTGGCCTCGCCCTGCATCGGGCCTTGGCTCTCGCGCTTCCGGGCCCGGCCCTGGTCCCGAAGGCTCTGCTTCTGCGCAGGGCCCGGCTTCCTGTAACCGCCCAGTCAGCCCTTCCCTCTGCAGTCGCACCGCCGGGATCAGCCTTGCCTCCCGCAATGAGAGCACCATGGCAGGTGCAGCCCGCCAGAGCCGCCCCACTACGAGGGCAAGCCCTAGCAGTCGCCCCTCTCTCCCGGGGGCTGCTAGGGAGAGGTCTCCTTCCCTTGGGTTGGCATTACGAAGGCTTGTGTTCCAGAGCTCTGATGATCCAGAGGCCCCAAATCCTCCTTCCCAGCCGTGTGATGAGGATGCAGGCCTTGTGGGCCTTGTGGGCGCCTCCTCCTCCTCGCCTCTTGCTAGGCCTTTCCCTTGGGAGTTTATGGAGAGTACCTCCTACCCTTCCTCCTACTCTTCCTCCTTCTCTTCTTCCTCCTCACGCTCTTCCTCCTCCTCTTCCTCTATTCCTCCACCCCGCCCCACCTTCCCTGGGTTTCCGGGCGAGGGCCTCCCTTCTCCCCCAGTTGAGTTTTCTGGCCAGAGCTCTCCTTCATCTCCCCCTAGTTTTCACGACCTGGCGGCCACCTCCACTCCTAGCCCTGCTAGCCTGAGACGGGCTTTGCTGCTGGAGTTTGAGCCTCTGAGCCCTGCCTCTGCAGGAGAGGAGACGGAGGAGGAAGAAGAGAATAGCCCTCGTCCCCCTACCTCTTCTGAGCTGTGACCCTCCCTGGGCATCCTCTTAAGACCCAGAGGGATCCACAGCCCCCACTGCTGGGGGGTTTCCTGTAAGGTTTGCAAGTGTTGTAGTTTAACCGACGTAAGTAGTTTTGAAGACCCGGTTCGTAAGTAGTTTTGAAGACCCGGTTCGGAGAAGCAGGTTCTCTCTTCCTGTAGTTGTACTAATGTAGCACTTAATCTGCTGTTGGCCCTTGATTCCAGGCCCTCTTCCACCTCAAAAAGGCTTGCCTTTGCTCCTAAGTTTGAGTTTTTTTTTCCTTTGCTAAGTTGTCTTTGTAAACTGAAACTTTTCAATCAATAAATAAACGTTTGTTTCACTTTAAGAATATAGCATTTTTATTGTCCCCAAGCTGTTAATCCTAAATCTTATTTAGACCGTGGAAGTTGTTAACACTGGGGACCCGGTGCATGAAACTAATGCACATTAAAAGGGAATTAATTTGGAGGAAATATTTTAATACTGCTATTAGCCCTTTCTCTATAAGTGTCAGAGATGAAAGAAAATTAGTAAAATGTATATGACAATCTTCCTCCTGTCAGAGTTTGGGGCGTGCCGCAGGACCCAGAGTCAAGTCCCTGGCCACATATGGGCCTAGAAATCCCACAAGACCCAGACCTGGCCAGGCCCACCCCCCTCTCAAGCCCCGCAGAACAGGGGGCACAGCCTCAGGTCCCCCAGACCTGCCTCAGGTCCCCCAATGCTGGGGAGGGGAATGCAGCTTCAGTTCCCCCGTCAAGCCCTTCCAGGCGGGGAGCACACAGCATCAGGTCCCCCAGTCCAGCCAGGGTGGGGGGCACAGCCTAGGGTCCACCAGCGTGGGGGGGCACAACCTCAGGTCTCCGGAGTGGGGGAGACAGCTTCAGGTCCCCCTGCCCGGCCTCAGTTCTCCCAGCCCCAGTGCCGGGACAGGGAGCACAGCCTCAGGTTCCCTGGCCCCGACCCGAGGGCGCGACAACTATTTGTATATTAGCTCTTTATTATATAGGACATATCCTATGTATTAAAGCCTAATATGCAAATCTACCGAACAGCAGAAAGCTGGTGGAACATCCGGTCACCTGGATGCACGCTGACCACCAGGGTGCAGATGCTCAATGCAGGAGCTGCCCCAGCCCGCAGGCCCCAGGCCAGCCAAGGCAGGTGCTTGTGGGCCCCCGCCCACCTCACCCCCAATTGCCCTGCTGATCACCCCACAGATAGGCCCTGATCACCAGCCAGGCCTAGGGACCTTACCCGTGCAAAAAGTTCATGCGCCAGGCCTCTAATCTTATATAATAAAAGCCCAATATGCAAATTGTCCCCTAGACCAGGAGTTTGACCAGTGGGCGGGGCAGGCCGGCCAACTGCCCACTATCCCTCCCCCTGGCCAGCCCTGCCCTGGCCTGAGACTGGGAGCAGGGAGGCCCTGGCTGGCAATCAGAAGCTGCTAGGGAGCCTACACATGCACAAATTTTGTGCACTGAGCCTTCAGTGTGTGCGTGTGTGTGTGTGTATGTGTGTGTATGTGTATGTATGTGTGTGTATGTGTGTGTGTGTATATATATATATATTCAGCAAAAAACCTCCCTCTTCCTACTTTCTGATATTTCTCTGGAATGTGGCCAGGAGTGGCATAAACCTGGCCAAGAAGGTTCCTATGATTGGGCCCCATATTTTAGAGGTTCCTACTCAGGCCCTCTTTATGCTATATTCAGACCACACAGTTAGGTGTCCACAGGGACAGTGAAATGTGCAAACTAGGTCCTAACCCCCTACGAGTTTTACAGAAAATGCTTCAGCTTCCCTCATTCCCCGAGGCTGCATCCGAGTCGAGAAAAGCTCTAATCTTCCTACAGAAGGGCGATCTGGGCCTGTGGTGTGTACATCTTTGGCCCAAATGGTGGCCTAGTGGCCACTTCTTATAGAAGCAAGTGTAAACAAAACTTAGAGGTATAGGCTGGTGTGTTCTCAGCGTTAGAAGTGAGGTACTTTTTGGTGTAGTCCATAGTTGGAAATGGGAAGTGATCAAGGATACTGTACTTTAGTCCCAGACACACTGCAAATGTTAGCAGCTGGCCTAGCCATATAATTAGCTCTGTAGCCCAGCCCCAGAGAATTAGAGACACCCAGAGATATCTTACCTAATAAAAGAGAATCATGCAAATTAACCATCACTCCGCTATGCCCACAGCCAATCACAGTGAGTATGCAAATTAACCTACCAAAGATGGAGGTTAATTTGCTTATGCAGACGCAGAGCAATGTGAAGCCTGCTATGAGGGAAAAGGGGGACTTGCTGGTTCCTGGGCTGCTGGCAGTGAAGCCAGGGGCCTATTCTTGCCCGAATATGGTGCCACGGGCCTCTAGTGTATCTTTAAAGCCACACTATGTTCCTGAAGGTGACTCTGACCACACCACACAACCCCATCATATTTCTGGTGTTGAGGAAAAGAATAGTTTAGGTTCTAGATTAGGTTCCTTCCTGCAATGAGCCAACCATCAGTGGGCTGAATCAGAGATGCCCCACCTAATGTTTTTGTGGGTCTCCTGGGTATTTAATCCTCTTGAAAGTGGATTTTAACCCAATGTTCTTAACACAGACTCACCATACTAAAATCCACATAGCACTTAATGACTGCAGGCTCTTTTTTCTTCATTTGACCTTTGATCCTTCCAATACTCCCTCCTTATGAAAGTACCAAATGCCATCACACAACAACCCTCTATACCACAGAATTCAATGTGTAGTTTTTGTAGTTCATTTTACTCAACCTTTTGGCAGCATTTGACATAGTGATCATTCCTTTTTCCTTAATACTTGTTCTTCCTTTGTCTTTTTGAAAAACTATATTTCATTAATTTTTTACAGAGAGGAAGAGAGAGGAATAGAGAGTTAGAAACATTCATGAGAGAGAAACACAATCAGCCGCCTCCTGCACATCTGCCACTGGGGATGTGCCTGCAACCAAGATACATGCCCTTGACTAGAATCGAACCTGAGACCTTTCAGTCTACAGGCCAATGCTCTTTCCACTGAGCCAAACTGGTTAGGGCTTCCTTAGACTTTTTAAAAATATATTTTTTATTAATTTCAGAGAGGAGGGGAGTAGGAGAGAGAGAGATGAAAACATCAATGATGAAAGAGAATTATTGATTGGCTGCTTCCTGCATGTCCCACACTGGGGATAGAGCCCGAAACCTGGGCATGTGGCCTGACTGGGAATGGAACCGTGAACTCCTGGTTCATAGGTCAATACTCAACCACTGATCCACATAAGCTGGGCACAAGTGCTAGAATATTAATCCACAGCAGCCTGCACCCTCCTAGATTTGTAAAATGTCATGCTAAATTCTCCAGTTTATTATTCTGTTCTCCTACCTTGTCTGCTGGGACCACAGGGGCTGGCCAGGAGCCAGTCTGTGAGTCTGGCTGGGAGAGAGGGCACTGCCTGCCCGGCTTCCGTGTGGTGCCGCTGGGTGGCCCAGAGGCCCATGATGCACCCTGGGGGTTCGATTCCTATCAAGGGCACAGGCCTGGGTTGCAGGCTCCATCTCCAGTGGGGGGCGTGCAGGAGGCAGCCAATCAATGATTCTCTCTCATCATTGGTGTTTATATCTCTCTCTCCCCCTCCCTTCCTCTCTGAAATCAATAGAGTGATATTTAAATAAAAAAGACTGTGTCCTTGCCCGGCTGGGGTTCAGTGGTTGAGCATCTTCCCAGGAACCAAGAGGTCACAGTTTGATTCCCAGTCAGGGCACTTTCCTGCGTTGTGGACTCGATCCCCAGGAGGGGCTGTGTAGGAGGCACCAGATGGATGATGTTTCAATTTCTCTATCCCTCTTCCTTCCTCTGTCTCTCAAAATCAATAAAAACACTTTTTTAAAGACTGTGTCCTTGAAAACAGCTCTGATTCGTGGTAATGTGGATGGGAAAGCAGTACATTTCAAGGACGGAGGAAAAGATTGCCCAGGGTCTAGCTTGCAGATTAACAGGTGATCACATCCTCTTAGTTACCACATCCAACATACCCTTATTTTCCAGCGTATAAGACAACTGGACATATAAGACAATCCCGAACTTTTCCAGTTAAAATATAAAGTTTGGGATATAGCTGCCCTATAAGACGTCATAATAAGTTGTGATATATTCATGCAAGGAACACTACACCAAAAAAAAAAAAAGGTGACCCCCAACTTTTGAGATTTTCCTGGGTTAAAAAGTCGTCTTATACGCTGGAAAATATGGGGTACTTATTCTTAAATAATTTTACAGATGATCAGACTAGAACAGATATCGACCTGAACCATTATGCTCAACTAATATTTGACAAAGAAGGATTGAGCATACAATGGAGCCAAGACAGCCTCTTTAATAAATGGTGATGGGAAATTTGGACAGATACATGCAAAATAAATAAAACTAGACCACCAACTTACACCAAATACAAAAATAAACTCAAAATGGATACAGGACTTAAACATTAGAAGGGAAACCATAAAAAATACTAGAGGAATCCACAGGCAGCACAATCTCAGACATATGCCAAAAGAACTTCTTCACTGATACTGCTCCAAAGGCAATGGAGGCTAAAAAAAAATAAACAAATGGGATTACATCAAAATAAAAAACTTTTGCACAGCAAAAGAAACCATCAACAAAACAACAAGAAAGACCACTGTATGTGTGAACATATTTGCAAATGTTATCACTGATAAAGTTTTAATCTCCAACATCTACAGCCAACTTATACAACTTAATAAAAGGAAGATAAACGATCCAATAAAAAAATGGGCAACGGACCTAAATAGAACCTTTTCGAAAGACGACGGAAGGAAGGCCAAGAGACACATGAAAACATGCTCAAAGTCACTAATTATCCGAGAGATGCAAATCAAATCAAAACGACAATGCGATACCATCTCACACCTGTCATAATGGCAATCATCAACAAATCAACAAACAACAAGTATTGGCGAGGATTCGGAGAAAAAGGAACCTTTGTGCACTGCTGGTGGGAATGCAGACTGGTGCAGCCACTGTGGAAAACAGTATGGAGTTTCCTCAAAAACTAAAAATGGACCTCCCATTTGACCCTGTAATCCCACTCTTAGGAATTTATCCTAAGAAATCACAAACACCAATCAGAAAGGATTTATACACCCCTATGTTCATAGCAGCACAATTTACAGTAGCTACAAGTTGGAAACAGCCTAGGTGCCCGCTATCAGATGAGTGGATCAGAAAACTGTGGTACATCTACACAATGGAATTATATGCTGCCATTAAAAAGAAGGAATTCTTACCATTGGCAGCAACCTGGATGGAACTGGAGAGCCTTATGCTTAGTGAAATAAGCCAGTCAATGAAGGAGAAGCATCACATGATCTCACTCATTTGTGGATAATAAAGAACATTATAAACTGATGAACAAAAGGATAGATACAGAGACAGTAAAGCTTCAAACAGACTGTGAAATTACAGCAGGAAGATTAAAGTTAGGTGAGATAGATAAGAGATCAATCTAAGGACTTGTATGCATACATATAAGCATAACCCATGAACATAGACACTGGAGGGTTGGGGTATGCCTGGGAGGGAAGGGGGCAATGGGGAGATATGTATAAAAAATTAATAAAAATTAAAAAAAGATCCATCAAAGGACTTGTATGTATGCATATAAGCATAACCAATTAACATAGACACTGGGGGTTTGGGGTATGCCTGGGAGGGAGAGGGGCAATGGGGAGATATGTATAAAAATTAATAAAAAAAGGAAATAGACAATTTTAATGCAGCAAGTCTCACAGCCTCCCAATGCCAGAGGGCCTACATTTGTTCCCATTTTACAGATGTGGAAATTGAGCCTCAGGGAAATGTTGTTACTTTTGAGAGCTCATTGTTAGGAGGGCGTGGCTCTAGGGTCAGAATTCCTAGGTTTAAATTCCGGTTTTTCTACTGACTCACTGTGTGCTCCTGGACAAGTTTGTGAATCTGGGATCCTAAAGTTTCCTCATTTGTTCATTAGGTACAGTGGCAGTGCATGCCTCCAAGATTGTGGTTTGAAGGATTAAACTGGATGGTGTGTATTAAGTGCCTCCAACAGTGTCTGGTACAGAGTGAGTTCCAAGTAAAGATGGTTCTTACTCTGACTAGGATTATGATTATGTACTCAGATATTTATGATCTCAGCAGATGGACATTTAACATGTTACTGATATTTCCCAGGCAGCAAAACTTCAGAGTCAAATTAGCCATTTCAAAAATGGAAAGGACATTTATTACGGCACTTGCTTTATAATATGAACACATTTCCACAGGCTACTGGGCAACACTTTTGCCAACACCAAAAGCCACTGCATAAAAATATAAAAAGCCCAGAGTTTAGTTTCCAAGGTACAAACTCGAGGAATTTAACAAATTTGAATTTGAAGCAGTTATGCAAATGTCTCTGAGAAAAGTGGTTTTCCTTCAGGCATCATTTGCATCTTAATTCATTTTAATGGCTGAATGGAATAAACCCGGGATTAACACTACTGACTGCAAGCTGCTTTTATACATCACACGGCACGCAGATAACAGGTAATAATCATGGTACGTTTGCAGAGGTCAAGTACTATTTTAATACTTAGACATATATTAACTCTTTAATCTGTAGAACAACCTTAGGAAATAGGGGTTCACATGGAGCTCGCGTTTACAGGTGAAGAAGTTCAGGAATAGGAACATAAGACAGAATATGAAGGAAACACAGAGTGAAATGTGGCCTCTGTCACAGACCTTTGGCAAGCTATGAACTTCCTTTGTGAAATAAGCTGCATGCTCTACCCCTGCACCGAATACTACTGTCCTGCCAAGTGGAAAGCAATAGTTCGAACACATTTATCTGCTGCTGTTTGGTATGAGAAATGGTGTTATTGTATTGCGTAAAATTATTCTATACACCCAAACTTTGAACGGTAAGTGAAAAATCCCAGGCTCAGCCACATTAAGTCAAAGGCACCTGTGAAAATGATCATAGCAAGAGGTTATAACATTGTACAGGGAAGATTAATTTTCATTGAATCGGGAGCAGGGCATTTAGAAAGTGACAGCAACATTATAGGGCTCTTTTGGGGGAATTTCTGCTCCTTCTCTAGTGTGATAGAAAGACATACCGTATTTTCTGGCATATAAGACGAATTTTAAACCCAGGAAAATCTTCTCAAAAGTCGGGGGTCCTCTTATACGCCGGAAAAGACAGTAGTTTCTTTTTGTGACTGCATCCAAGTGGTATCTAATCTCTCCAAATAGCTGTGAACTGGGAAAGGGGAGGTGAAAGGCCAGTCTCAGAGTCCTGCATCCCTCACAGTTGGCCAGAGCTTTTACCCCAGCATCCTCTATGGTTAGGAGCCAGGGGTACCAAACTCTTCAGAGGTCTCCCTGGAAGTTGCCTGTTGATTGACAACTATGCTGTTCAGGGCTGGCTTCGTGGCATGTGCCCAGTGCAGTTACACAGGCCTGTGCTTAATTTAACAATGTGTTGGCAATTCTTCATGATTTTTAAAAAATAGTTTTTTATTGATTTCAGAGAGGAAGGGAGAGGAAGAGACAGAAACATCAATGATGAAAGGGAATCATTAATTGGTCGCATCCTGCACGTTGGACGGAGCCTGCAACCCAGGCATGTGACCAGAATCAAACCCGGGACCCTTTGGTCCACAGGGAGATGCTCTATCCACTGAGCCAAACCTGCTAGGGCTCTTCATGATTTTTTTTTAAAACAAGAAACAACACATTTTCATTTAGAGCTATACCGTGTAAATCATGTAGCCATTTCTAATAGTGTATTTAATAGAATTTTTGAATAGTTCTTTATTGTTGAGAGTATTATATATGTGCTCCCTTTTCCCCCTTCATAGAAATTTGACATGTCTGGACAAGCAGAACAAGAAATGTAGCCGGTGTCTGTGACTTAAAACAGATGATGTTGTCTTAACAGTGACAGGGTTGTATTAATTCTACATTTTTATTCTGATGCTCTGCTATCTCAGGACCTTGCTGACTCTGGACAGTACTGGCCCTCCGAGGGTTAGCTCATTCCTAGACATAACATTCCTTCCATATGCAAACCAACCAATCCAAGCCCACACCAAACCACCTCCTTAGGCTTTTCACTGGAGCCATTATTCTCCTGCCCTCATCATCCGGGTACCAGGCAACTAGGGACAGCCTCTATGCCCACTGAAATTCTTCAAATTAGCCAATTCTACACCTGTTTACACCTCCTTGATCATTGCTTCCTGGAGAGCAAGCATGACAAAGTTCCGGCCCACGGGCCGCATGCGGCCCACAATGGACATTTTTGCGGCCCAGCCAACATAACGGTATGTAAGAAACAGTGTAATAAAAATTTTTAAGATTTCTAAAATATCCTATTGTACGTAATTATGAGTAACGAACTACAGTATTCGCTAATGACTGATTACTATAATCGGGTTGCAATCATTTCCTTTGCCAGCCTTACACACAGCCGCACCATTTCTCTCCACTAATACCAGCAGCGAATATTTTAGCAGCCCATGGCCACGTCATTAGTTTTGTATTGACTTGTTTGGTGTGCGCAACAGGAAAGATTTCGCTTTCGGAGAACAAGAAATATTGCGTGACAGTTATTAATTGGTGCAGTTATTCAGTGTCTGGTAAGGTGATGTTCAAGAAAGAAATATTAATTTGTATTAAAATGTCCTATTATTTTATGTTAATGATGACTCATTTACTTTAGTCCTTTGTATTGAGAATGCCTCTACAGAAATAAACCTATGTGTCTATGAAAATTAAAGCTTTTGTTTTTTTGTGCGGCCCACATAAACTTACACCTTGTTTAACTGGCCCATGTTAACCTTTGAGTTTGACATGCTTGCTGTAGAAACTATAATAAAGATTGGGGATTAAACCTGCAACCTCCGTTAAGTGCCGGACAGTGAATCAAGCCCTATAAGTCTTTCCACAAAGTCTAGTGGATTATTAAAATGAAATTAATAGATGAATCAAGATGGCTCAGGAATGGTATTAGGATGATGATCAGCTTTGAGTTCATTTAAATATGAGAATAAGTTGCTAGGGCTATGACAATTATGACTAGTAAAATGTATGTAGATATTTTATACTTTGATAAAATAAATGGCAATAATGTACCAACAAAATCGGAACCTGATAAGAAGAGAGGAAGTAGAAGCATACGTATGCAATTTATCTT
>PVJN01037932.1:0-20631 GCA_004026805.1 Lasiurus borealis
TAGGATAAGGGGCTCAATGCCGTTGGGAGTCTCCGCTTCCCTCCCGTCAGAGAAAGCCAGCCAGGTACTCGGGCACCCGCTCTCCCAGCTCGCGCGTCTCCGTACCTCAGCTTTTTGCAGTTCCTCTGGGTGTCTGTGAACCCCTCTCTTTCCCTCCAGCTGCAGAACCCCCACTCAGCCAGCTTTCCTGTGGTTCTGGGTGATGTCTGTTCTGTCCTTCAGTTGTAGTTCCGAAATTGTTGTGCGAGGCAGCCGTGTAGGTGTTTACCTATGCCGCCATCTTGGCTCCTCCTCTCTAACATATTCTTGAAAAACCTTATAAGCGTGGTTTTGAACTCTATATCCAGTCGTTTGTTTCCCTCCATTTTTTTTGTTTGTGATCCCTTCCCTTGTCTCGGCATTTTCACTATGCCATGAGAACTTCTGTGTTGGATTCAGCCTTATGATTCCAGACTTGCAAAACTGCAAAAGCCTCTCTGTTGGGCTTGGGATGAGAGGAGTCTCAGGGCTTAAGGGACCACCTTGCCTTCCAGTCAGCCCCGCTCTCCATGGCCCCTGAGTCTTACATGACTGTGTAATCACTGGAGCGGTCCGTATGCCCAAGTGCCCGTAGTGCCTCTAGACCACTGCCTTTCCAGCTCCCCTGAGCTCCAGGACCACACGAGTCTAGGTCCCCAGGGTTTCACCCGAAACAGGGGCTTAGTGAAGTGGCACAGTTGGGAGGGTCTGTCTCCCGCCCACAAAAGCCAGTGGCACAATTAGCAATTTGTCCTCTGCGCAGTGCCGTGTGCGCCACCAGACCTCTGATCTTTTGCAACTCTCCTAAATTTCCGTGCACCTCTCCCTTTTCACAGGCCAAACTCCCACCGTATGAGTTTCAGCTGGATCTGGGGTTTAGTGTTGTAGGATAAGGGGTTCAATGCCTTTGAGAGTCTCCATTTCCCTCCTGCCAGAGAAAACCAGCCAGGTATTCTGCCACCTGCTCTCTCTGCTCGTGCGTCTCTGTACCTCAGCTTTTTGCAGCTCCTCTGGGTCTCCGTGAGCCCCTCTCCTTCCCTCTAGCTGTAGAACTTCCACTCAGCTTTACTGTGGTTCTGGATGATGTCCATTCTGTCTTTTAGTTATAGTTTTGAAATTGTTGTGTGAGGCAGCAGTGTAGGTGTTTACCTATGCCGCCAGCTTGGATTCCTCCCCTGCTGGCTCTTTATGCAAGTACATAACTCTCAAGGGGTTTTGGAAGCTTTTGCGCACTTCTCCAACTCTGCTGGGTTTGGTACAAATCTTGGGAACATGATTCAGTGCTATCTGCAGGAGTGCACCAGCACTTGGGATCTCACTCCAATACTCCTTGTTTTAGGTCCCCAAATCTCTTTAGGGGTGGAAATACCCTTCATCCTGGACACAATGGCTTTGGAAAATGTACAGCACAGGGGCCATCCTCCAGGAACCACCAGTTTCCACTCCCCTTTCTCTATTTTCTCTAGGGGCATCAGAATATGGAGGATAGAAAAGTTTAATGATTTTAAAGAAAAATGACATTTTCCTCATGAAATGTCTTTTCCCATTTTCCCTGCATATAACGTCTCTTAGTAGAAGGCAGAGATAGACAAAGTGGGAGACTAGAGATTAAGGGCAGGAGTGCCATTGTACTGGATGAACAATAACTCAATTCTTCAATGAAGTATCAAAAGGTGCAGCGATCTGAACACATTCAAGAATCACTGTGGGAAAAGTGCCCCTTCCACCTTGCTTAGGCCATTGCAGGAACAGGTACCATGGACCAGCAGACTCTCTCATTCTTGCTCTTGTCCATATTTCTGCTGCTATTGTGCCTGTTTTTAAGCCAGTATCACAGGGACATAGCTGTGGGGATGTGATGTGAATTTGAAGCAAAGTTAACCCATTTAGACTCCTAATGGGATATAGTCTTACATTTTTAGTACATGGACCTATTCAGTGTTTAACCATGTGCCTTTGAATACCTGGCCTTAGACTTAGATAGGTGGCTGAACTGATAACTCAACTATTACGCTTACTATCAATTTAAATGAGCTGGCTTGAAAATAAGTATAGCGTATTCATATTTGATGGGATATATGCTCCTAATAGAAACTGTCAGGTCCCAGCCCCAGCTTTTTGGACACATTATCCAGATTTTATTTGGCCATGATGGGCAGAGAAAAGTAGAGCAAGAGATAGATGAACTACTGATGTTTGCTTCCCCTCACCTTGTTTCTAATTGTGTGGAATATCTATTAGGAATGAAGGAAGCTTTGCGGTTAGTCCCCCACATGTACAAATGGAACAGAAAAGTCCTGCTTTTAAGAATAGAGATTTTTGTCCTGGCCGGTTAGCTCAGTTGGTTAGAGCATCATCCAGATATACTGTACTAAGGTTGCAGGCTTGGTTCCCAGTCAGGACACATACAAGAATCAACCAATGAATTCATGAATAAGTGGAACAACAACTTGATCTCTCTCTCTCTCTGGTCAATATCAATAAATAGGGGAAAGAATTTAAAAGGAAAAAGAGGGAGAAAAAGAGTTAGACCTTTATTAAAAAAAGCAACGAGCCAAAAACAGTTTGGCTCAGTGAATAGAGCGTCGGTCTGCAGACTGAAGGGTCCCTGGTTCGATTCAGGTCAAGGGCATGTACCTTGGTTGTGGGCACATCCCCAGTGGGGGGTGTGCAGGAGGCGGCTGACTGATGTCTCTCTCATTGATGTTTCTAACTCTCTATCCCTCTCCCTTCCTCTCTGTACAAAATCAATAATATATATCCAAAAAGAAAAAAGAGAAGAACTGAGATTTTTGTTGCTGCAAAAAACAAACAAACAACCAAACAAACAAAAACCTTTCCATTTCCTAAGTCAATAAGCTGTTTGTATTAGATTTATTTTTTTCTTTTTACAGTGTTGTTCTGTGAATCCTGTCACTGCATCAGAAATAAATCCCAGAGCCTGGCTTAATGCTTGTCAGCAACGCCCACCTCTTCCTAGATTAAGATCTTGCCCACTGACACATTTTGAAGCCCTATGTCCAGGGCAGAATAGGCATCTAGTCTTTTGTTCAGTGGACAGTTCCTTAGTGGGGCACACGTCATATCAGGGTTTTCAACGCACAATGTGTGCATCTGATTAATCTACAGAACTCTAAGAAATACAGATATCCGAACCCCTCTCCTCAGACAGAGTCTGGTAAAGGTATTTTTTAGAGAAGCTAACCAAGTAACTCCGGTGTGCGCTCTGCATTGATAACTAATAGCGACTCCCTTTTCTTCAAGCTCAGGAATCGTTGTGCGTGTTTTTTAAACCCTCACTCAAGGATATGTTTTTATTGATTTGAGAAAGAGAGGAAAGGAGAGAGAGACACATTGATCTGAGAAACATCCATCCCTTACCTCTAGTCCCCGCCTAAGGAGGATGAACCCGCAACCGGAATGCAAACCTCAACCTTTTTGACATAGAGGATGATGCTGGGACCAACTGAGAATCGCTCTGTTTTATTCACCATTGTATTCAAAGGACTCGAATTAGTGCATGCCTCAAAGCAGAAATTCAGTACTTATTTTGTGAGTGCAGCTCACCTTACATATGAGACAAATGAGGCTCAGAGGGGTTAAGATTACATAGACGGAGAGGCTAGTTGTCCTTCCATTATATTTCACCAGGAAATACACAGCTGCTTTCTGGCCACAAGACAGATACTGACGCTGCGGTACCCAGTTCCAAAGATTAAAGTGCGCTTTCCACCCGCCTAGTCCCGCTTTTGTTCAGCCAAAGCTGTTTCTGCTTTTGCCCTCTGCAGGCAACAAACGGGTTAACTCCAAGCCCCGCCCCCAAGGTGGGCCCGAGGGCGGAGACGCGTCGGAGCGGCTGCGTTGCCTGCTACCTCGCTTAGCTGTGCCTGCGCAGGCGCCGAGGGGTCGGGATCCGACTCAGAAATGGCGGCCTCCATATTCTCCAGCCGGCTGTTGATCGCCGCCACCCTTAGGAGCCACCCGCCCCGGACGGCGCTGCGGGCCGCCGCCCAGGTATTGAGCTCAGCCTGCTCTTGCTTTGAGGGTCGGTAGGAGAAAGGTCGAGGTGGGCGACTCGGCTCCTGTGGGCGAGCCGTGCAGGGATCCGAGGCCGGACTCGGGGTCATTTCTCCGTCAGTGACATTGGTTGACGCGGGGCGCCAGCCGGGGAGTGCTGGCTGCCAGGACGACAAGCTGGCACTTGTTGGCGTCGCTTTGCCCCGGCCCTCAGTCTGTGAGGAGCCCGGCGACCCGGCGGCAGCCGCTCCTCCAGTTACCGAGGGGGCTGCAGCAGTTTCTACCGCATCTTCCACCCGCGCGGGGGCCCGAGGCGTTCGCGGCCCACTTCGGGAAGGAGGAAATGCCCTTCAGACGAACCTTGTGTTCCTTGGGAGCCGTTGTGGGTTGGATGACTTTGCAAGGGTCAGCGGGGCTTGTTGACGGGGCTTTTCTGGGACGAGGCAGCGAAGTTTCTTATTCCCCCCCGCCCCCAGTAGTCGTGTTCCTTTCTGCTTGTTAATAGTGGTAATAAGATGATGTGTACGAGGTTTCCAATTGGGGAAGTAATCTTTTGGATCCCTTCAGTTTTGAATAGATTATAGCATAATGGCCTCAGGTTTTGTTTTGCTTTTTGAGTGTTTACCGGGTGCCAGGCAGCCTAGGCTTCAGCAACACAATAAGGGAGGACAGATACATTTGCATCATTGATGAAGAAACTGTTGCCAAGAGAACAAGTAATTTGGGTTGTGTCAAGACGTAGGCAAGGTCAAAGCTTATTAATTCCAGAAACGAATGACTCCAGAGCTTGTGTGCTTGAATCTACTCTACAATGTTTTCCAGAACATAAGAATTGGCCAATTCTTTTCAAGGATAATACTTGTGGAAGGGCATAATTGGCTTTGTAAGCCAGTTATGTTCTGAAGTAACTCCTCAGACGTGCCATAAATGAATTGATTTCAATTATTTTTTCTTTTAAAAGCTATTCACACATTCAACCTACACATAGTGAATTCCATGAGTTTGCTTTGTAATAAAAGTGTTTTTTGGTCTTGAACTTCCTTATGAGTCATAAAAGGTGCTGTCTAGTTTTTAGATTATGTTTTTATCCTAGTCATATTCTTTAGCCTTTTGGAAATTCCTTTGTAAGCCTTTATATCTCCATATGGAGATGCCTAATGTATTGTCTTAATAACATCACCTCTACTCTCACATTAAGTAATGTAGCTTTAGAGTTTGGAAGGACCTCAGTAGTCTGTCCCCTTGCTTTTGTATATGAGGACACAGAGGTGTACAGAGTCTTAGAAAACTTTTTCAAGATCTCACATTGAATTTAGCTGGAAAGATTATCAAAGTATTTTAGAGTGGTATAAATACTTCAAGTGGTATAAAAGCTATCAGCAGTGTCCTATGTGTACGAATAATTCTTTGTAGTGTTTGAAAGAAACCGTACAAATGTGCAGAAGTCTCCTCTTATCTATGGGCAATACGTTCCAAGACCCTTAATGGACACTTGAAACCACAGATAGTACCAAACCCTTCTATATATTGTTTTTTCTTTTTTGCATACAGGAGAGGCCTGGTGCATGAAATTCGTGCATGGGTAGGATCTCTAGGCCTGGCTGGTGATCAGGGCCTTTGGAACCATCTTGTCAGTCCTTACCAGGGGCTGGACTAGCTGGAGCCTGCCTGATGAGTGGGGAGGGACTGTGGGAAGTTGGCCAGCTGGCCAGGGGGGAGGGACCAGGAGAGGTTGGCCAGCTTTAGGAAGTTGGCTGTGGGAGCACACTGACCACCATGGGGCAGCTCCTGCTTTGAGTATCTGCCCTCTAGTGGTCAGTGTGCACTATAGTGACTGGTCAACCAGTCATTCAGTTGTAACTGTCACTAGGCTTTTATACACACACACACACACACACACACACACACACACACACACACACACACACTAGAGGCCGGGTGCATGTAATTCGTGCATGTGAAGGGGTGTGTGTGTCCCTCAGCCCAGCCTGCACCCTCTCCAATCTGGGATCCCTTTCACAATACTGCTGGCTCCCAACTGCTCACCTGCCTGCCTGCCTGGTTGCCCTTCACCACTTTTGCCTGCCAGCCTGATCACTCCTTAACCACTCCCCAGCCAGCCTGATCGATGCCTAACTGCTCCCTTGCCAACCCAGTTGTCCCCAATTGCCCTCCCCTGCAGGCCTGGTTGCCTCCAACTGCCCTTCCCTGCTGGCCTGGTAGCCCCTAACTGCACTCACTTGCCAGCCTGGTTGTTCCTAACTGCCCTCCCCTGCTGGCCTAGTCATCCCTAAAGGTCCTCCCCTGCAGGCCTGGTCCCCCTTCCCCCCCCAATTGTTCTCCCCTGTAGGCCTGGTCGCCCCCAACTGACTTCCTCTGCCAACCTAGTAATCACTAACTGCCCTCACCTGCAGGGCTGGTTCCTCCCAAATGCCCTCCCCTGCTGGCTTGATTGCCCACAACTGTCCTCCCCTGCAGGCCTGATTGTCTACAATTGCCCTCCCCTGCCAGCCATCTTGTGTCCACGTGGGGGCAGCCATCTTTGACCACATGGGGGTGGCCATCTTGTGTGTTGGAGTGATAGTCAATTTACATATTACTCTTATTCAATAGGACTAGATTCCTATGAAAAAGTTAATTTATAAATAGGCATAGTAAGAATGACAATAATAACTAATAGTACAGTGGAATGGTTATAAAAAATCTTAATAGCAATTAGGTGAGAGGCTCTGGAGCCAGTATTAAGTAATATAGGAGTTACTTTGATACCATGACAGATTTTATAACCAAGATGTCTACTTAGTGACTAATGGGTGGGTACTGTATGCAACATGGATATGCTGGACAAAGGGATGATTCAGATCTCAGACTGGATGCAGCTGGACAGTTTGAGATTCATCTTGCTACTCAAAATGGCGAGCATTTTATTTTATTTTTTATTTTAGAGAGAGAAAGGAAGGGAGAAACATAAATTTGTTGTTTCACTAACTTATGCTTTCATTGGTTGATTCTTGTATGTGCCCTGACAGGGGATTGAACTTGAAACCTTGGTGTATTCAGACAATGCTCTAACCAACTGAGATACCCGGCCAGGGCTGAATGGCAAGCAATTTAAAACTTAAATAGTTTATTTCTCGAATTTTCCATTTAATATTTTCAGGCTGAGCTTGACCATTAGTTTTTTACTGAAACTACAGAAAGTGAAATCACCATGGATAAGAGGTGACTGCTGTGCCAGTTAAGGGAATTATTTAGAAGGAATGTATTATAGTTGATGTTGCAGATTAGTTCTCTGATATGATACTTGTAGGCTATTAGATCTTTGGAGAATGTCTAATGGACAGTGATCTCTGGGCCAACTCCTTTGGGAAAGTGAAGAAAAAAGTATTGAATAGAGGAAGAAGTAAAATTGTGCAGTTGCAGTAGAGGCCTCTGCTGTTCTCATGGGAAATCTGCAACTGAGATTTTCTTTCTGAATTGTCACAAATTGGGGTGAAGTATCAGGTTTTTATATCCCTCCTTTAAACCCCATTGACCAATGATTAGATGCAGGCTAACGATATAAAGGAGGTGTGACTTTGGATTAGGATGCTTCCATGACAGGACTCATCAGAGAGCTGCCACAACCAACACTCCCATGATTTGGGGCAGTGAATGCTTTTGTGCTAAAGCAAGGATCTGAACAATAAATACACCACAATATCCAATGCAGGGCTTTGACACTTAAAAGAAAACACTTTTTTATTTTTTTATTTTTATTGATTTCAGAGAGGAAGGGAGAGGGAGAGAGAAACATAAATGATGAGAGAGAATCATGGATCGGCTGCCTCCTGCACGCCCCACACTGGGGATCAAGCCTGCAACATGGGCATGTGCTCTGACCAGGAATCGAACTGTGAATTCCTGGTTCATAGGTCAATGCTCAACCATGCTGGCTGGGCGGCTTTGACTCCAGATTGTATGAAAGAGTAATGGTACCAAGGCATGCAATTATTCACATACCTAGTGCCAGGCAATTTGTTAGGTGCTGGAGGAATGATGGAGAGAAGAAAGTTGGGAAGGATTTTTGATTTGTAGGGCAGATAAGATTGGTTTTACATCTGCTGAATTTGGCCTTGAGGTAGCAATGCTTTGAATATCATTAGAAATGTGGTAATAAAGCTCAAGTGAAAGATAAGGAGTAGATATGATGAGGAAATAGCTAAAACCACAAAGGTAATATTTAACTGGTAGATTGGCTTCTAATTTTAAATTGTAAATTAGATACCGTGAATGTTATATTTTATTGAGTGTAATAGGTTTATTACAGCTATGAACTAAGTACTATATAGAGACAAAGAATTTTGAAAAGGTGTTTTTAATAAGAATAACTATCAATTTAGTATCATATATAATTATATTCCCAATTTCTTTAGGTTCTGGGAAGTTCTGGATTGTTTAACAACCATGGGCTCCAAGTACAACAACAACAAAGGAATCTATCACTACATGAATACATGAGTATGGAATTATTGCAAGAAGCTGGAGTCGCCATTCCCAAAGGACAGGTGGCTAAGTCACCAGATGAAGCTTATGCAATTGCCAAAAAATTAGGTACTAAATTTTAAAAATTCATGGTACCTTGACATGGCAGCTCTGATAAGATGTGAACTATACTTTTGATTTAATAACAACTTTTAGTTTTTATTTATTAATAAAATAAAAAATAAATTTTATTTACTTAAAAGAGAAAGTAGAATTTATGATTTTTTAAGATTTAATAAATCTTTATTGTTCAGATTATTACAATTGTTCCTCTTTTTTCCCCCCATAGCTCTCCTCCACCCGGTTCTCACCCCACCCTCTGCCCTTACCTCCCCCAACTGTCCTCATCCATAGGTGTACAATTTTTGTCTAGTCTCTTCCCACATCCCCCAAACCCGTTTCCCCGCCAAAAATTGTCAGTCCACTCCCTTTCTATTCACCAGATTATTCTGTTCATCAGATTTTTTATTCACTTGATTTTTAAATTCACTTGTTGATAGATAAGTATTTGTTGTTTATAATTTTATCTTTACCTTTTTCTTCTTCTTCCTCTTCTTAAAGAATACCTTTCAGCATTTCATATAATACTGGTTTGGCTGTGATGAACTCCTTTAGCTTTTTATTATGTTTTGCTCTTTATCTGCCCTTCAATTCTGAGTGATAGTTTTGCTAGATGGAGTAATCTTGGTTGTAGGTTCTTATTATTCTCACTTTAATATGTCTTGCGACTCTCTTCTAGCCTGTATAGTTTCTGTTGAGAAATCAGCTGACGGTCCTATGGGTACTCCCTTGTAAGTAACTAACTGTTTTTCTATTGCTGCTTTTAATATTCTCTCTTTGTCTTTTGCTCTTGGCATTTTAATTATGATGTGTCTTGATGTGGTCCTCTTTGGATTTCTTTTGTGTGGGGTTCTGTGCACTTCTTGGACTTGGAAGTCTATTTCTTTCACCAGGTGGGGGAAGTTTGTAGTCATTATTTCTTCAAATAGGTTTTCAGTATCTTGCTCTCTCTCTTCTTCTGGCAACCCCTTAATTCTGATGTTGGTATGCTTGAGGTTGTCCCATAGGCTCTTTATACTATTGACAAATTTTTGGATTCTTTTTGCTTTTCCAGTGGAGTGTTTTTTGCTTCTTTGTATTTCAAATCTTTGACTTGATTCTTGCAATCCTATAGTCTTCTGTTAGGTTTCTATACAATATCTTAAAAAATATATATTTTATGATTTTTTTTACAGAGAGGAAAAGAGGGGGATATGGAGTTAGAATCATGGATGAGAGAGAAACATCTATTAGCTGCCTTCTGCACATTCCCTGCTGGGGATGTATCCGCAGCCAAGGTACATGCTTTGACTGGAATCGAACCCGGAACCCCTCAATCCACAGGCTGACGCTCTATCCGCTAAGCCATACCAGTCAGTGTATAATATTTTTTATTTCAGTCAGTGTATGTTTAATTTTTAGTTGGTCCTTTTTCATATCCTCGAGGGTCTTGGTAAATTTATTGGCCTTTTTTTTAAAAAAATATATTTTATTGATTTTTTTACAGAGAGGAAGGGAGAGGGATAGAAAGTTAGAAACATTGATGAGAGAGAGACATCGATCAGTTGCCTTCTGCATGCCCTCCACTGGAGATGTGCCCCCAATCAAGGTACATGCCCTTGACCGGAATCGAACCTGGGACCTTTCAGTCCGCAGGCTGACGCTCTATCCATTGAGCCAAAATGGTTTCAGCTATCGGCCTTTTCTAAGAAATTCTTGAATCATCTGATAACCATAGTTTTGAACTCTATATCTGGTAGTTTGTTTTCTTTCATTTATGATCTGTTTTTTTGTCTCCACATTTTCCTGCTTCCCTGAGTTGGTAGAATAGCTTTGTGTGCTATGTGTCCTATAGGGCCCAGTGGCTCAGCCTCCTCAGTTGCCTGAAGTGGACAATCTGGGTGCATCCCATTGTGGACTGTGTGCACAGCCTTGTTGTAGTTAAGTCTTGACTGTTGTTGGTATCACTAGGAGGAATTGACTTTCAGGCCAATTGGCTATGAGGATCATTTTGTCTGTGAGAACTTCTGTGCTGGACGCACCCTTATGAGACAGGACTTGCAAAAGTCTCTAATCAGCTTGGATGGGGCAGAGTCTCAGGGCTGAGCATACAGCCTTGGCTTCCTGTCAGCCCTGATCTATGAGGCCCCTGGGTCTCAGTGTCCCTCAGTAATCGCTGCAAGCAACTCTGACAGAAAGCCGCCCTCAAGTTTTGCCTGCTGTCAGACAGTTCAGTTTCTCCCCGAATGAGTCTGGATTCCTAGAGCCTCGCCCTGAACTGAAGTTCAGTGCAGTTGGGAGCGTCCCTCTCCCTCCTGCTTGAAAAAGCCAACCGTGCACTCAGCAGTCAGTCCTCTCCATGCGCCTGCATGTCTCCGTACCTCAGCCTTTTGCAGCTCCTTTGAGTCTCAATGTACTTTCCTCTTTCCCTCTAGTTGTAGAATTTCCACTCAGCCAGCTTTCCTGTGATTCTGGATGGTGTCCATTTTGTCTTTTAGCTGTAGTTTTGAAATTGTATGAGGCAGCAGTTTAGGTCTTCACCTATGCCACCATCTTGGTTTCTCCTCAGAACTTTATGATTGTTGACATTCTAAAATTATTATGAACTCCCATAGTGCTAATCATTTAGGAATCACTTATGTTGGCATTAGGAAGCTGAAGTGCTATTTTTAGTTGGAATATAATGTATTGAGAAGAAAATTATACTACTCAATAGTTTAAAAGTATTATGGCTGTGATGATTGTTCAGGAAATTGGTGAAGGATAATCTTAGCTGTTTATGTGAGAGAGGTCCAATATTCTTCTTCCCTTTTTTGATATGAAAAAAGAAGGGGGCTAAAGGAGAAAAAAGAAAGTAAAGTCCTAGAATGTAAACTCTATGAAGGCTTCTTTGGCTAATTTTGTTTACTGGTATCTCTCAAACGCAGAAGAGGAAGACTACGTTGTAATACTTTGGTAATCATTAAATATTAATACTTGTTAAATGAATTAAGCAAGTACCTATATATATATTAGTAGGTCTTTTTATTGATAACAGAAATCTTAATAGCTTATATTATTTGAATTTAATCTCTGAGTTAAAAAGTAAGTTTTGATTAGAAAATATGCTTCAATTTACATTTTTTATAATTTAATATGAGAAATTAAGTACTATATTAATTATATAATGCATTTTTTTAGCAGTATTTAAATTTCATCAATATCTTACTGGGTTAACACAATTGATTGCTCTTGTATGTACCTTTGATTAATATGGCTGTAAACGTGCTTTAGTGAAGACTTTGTTTTTATTAATGTTTTAAGATGTGGAATATTAAAAAATTTCTTTAAAGTTAAAGTTTTATCTAGGTTTGTTTCGAGAATGGGTTTTGTTCTTTTCAGAAGTGGCATATACAAGTTTTTAATGTATTTTATAAACTTGTTCAATGTGATTTCTTTGACTTGAAAGCATGATTTTTCATTTACAGTATTTTTTTTAATCTGAAAAATTCTTTATATTCATATTACAAGCAAACTTCTTTTTATTTAGCAAAAGCCTTGTAAAAGTTCGTACTGATTTTGGTAAATTTTTTATTAATTAATGGTGACCTGCAGGTTGAACTTACACCTGGTAAGTGATGTATCTCATTTTTATCTTTGAAACAGTCTATACTAATAAAAGGATAATCTGCTAATTAGACCAGAGTCTTCAGATGTCCTTCCAGACAAAGCTGCAGCAACTGCTATAAGGGCCGGGCCAAGGCCCAGGCAAGTTGGGGATGGTAGCTGCTGCTGCGAGGGCTGGACTTAGGCTTATGCAGCTGCTGTGGCTGTGAGGACTGAGGCTCGGGCAGCTGTGGCGGTGGGCAGTGGCAGTAGCAATGGTGTGATGGGGGTGTCGCCTTCCTCAGATTGGCCCAGTCACCTCCCACAGAGGGAGGCCAGAGAGTAGGACAGCCTCTAAGGGCTCTGGACTGTGAGAAGAGGGTAGGCAGGGCTGAGGGAACTCTACTCTCGTAAGTGTATGAATTTTCGTGTACCAGGCCTATAGTGTATATATGAGTCTCTTAAGAGTCAAGGCTTAAAGAAAACTAATGTTTGTACTTCGTATATCTATAGTATTTCTTGCAAAGGTTACTTTTTTTTTTAAATATATATTATTGATTTTTCATAGAGAGGAAGGGAGAGGAATAGAAAGTCAGAAACATCGATGAGAGAGAGACATCGATCAGCCGCCTCCTGCACACCCCACACTGGAGATGTGCCAGCAAGCAAGGTACATGCCCCTGACCGGAATTGAACCTGGGACCTTTCAGTCCGCAGGCTGTTGCTCTATCCACTGAACCAAATCGGTCTCGGCAACAAAGGTTACTTTTTTAAAAAATTAATTTTATTGATTTTTTTTTTACAGAGAGGAAGGGAGAGGCCTAGAGAGTTAGAAACATTGATGAGAGAGAGACATCCATCAGCTGCCTCCTGCACGCCCCCCACTAAGGATGTGCCTCCAACCAAGATACATGTCCTTGACTGGAATTGAACCCGAGACCCATCAGTCCGCAGGCCGATACTTTATTCACTGAGCCAAACCAGTTTCAGCAGGTTACTTTTTTATTGATTTAATAAATCTTCATTGTTCAGATTATTAACATTGTTCCTCCTTTTTCACCCCATAGCTCCCCTCCAACCAGCTTCTACCCCTCTCTCTGCCCTCCCCTCCCCTCCCCACATTGTCCTCATCCACACGTGTATGATTTTTGTCCAGTCTTTCCCTGCACCCCCCTCACCCCATTCCCCCTGAGAATTGTCAGTCTACTCTCTTTCTATGCCCCTGATTCTGTTATATTCACCAGTTTATTCTGTTCATCTGATTTTTAATTCACTTGATTTTTAGATTCTCTTGTTGATAATATATTTGTTGTTCCTAATTTTTATCTTTACCTTTTTCTTATTATTCTTAAAGAGTACCTTTCAGCATTTCATATAATACTGGTTTGGAGTTGATGAACTCCTTTAGCTTTTTCTTATTTGTGAAGTTCTTTATCTGACCTTCAATTCTGAATGATAGCTTTGCTGGGTAGAGTAATCTTGGTTGTAGGTTCTTGCTATTCATCACTTTGAATATTTCTTGCCATTCCCATCTAGCCAACAGAGTTTCTGTTGAGAAATAAGCTGACAATCATATGGGTGCTCCCTTTAGGCAGTTAACTGTTTTACTCTTGCTGCTTTTAAGATTCTCTCTTTGTCTTTTGCTCTTGGCATTTTAATTATGATGTGTCTTGGTGTGGTCCTCTTTGGATTCATTTTATATGGGGTTCTGTGTGCTTCCTGGACTAGTAAGTTTATTTCTTTCACCAGGTGGGGGAAATTTTCAGTCATTATTTCTTCAAATAGGTTTTCAGTATCTTGATCTCTTTCTTCTTCTCGCACTCTTTTAATTCTGATGTTGGTACGCTTGAAGTTGTCCCAGAGGCTTCTTACACTATCTTCATATTTTTGGATTCTTTTTTCTTTTTGCTTTTCCAGTTGAGAGTTTTTTCCTTCTTTGTATTTCAAATCTTTGACTTGATTCTTGCGTTCCTCTAGTCTGCTGCTAGTTCTCTATATAGTTTTACATTTCAGTCAGTGTATGTTTAATTTCTAGTTGGTCCTTTTTCATCTCCTTTTGAGTCTTGCTAAATTTATTGAGCTTTTCTAGGAAATTCTTGAAAAACCTGGTAACCATGGTTTTGAACTCTATATTCAGTCGTTTGTTTTCCTCCATTCCTTTCATTTGTGATCTGTTTCTTTGTCTCCGCATTTTTGCTGCTTCCCTGAGTTGGTAGAGTAGCTTTGTGTGCTAGGTGTCCTATAGGACCCAGCAGCTCCACCTCCCCAGTTACCTGAGGTGGACTCTATTTGTGCACCCCTTTGTGGACTGTGTGAATAGCCTTGTTGTAGTTAAGTCTTGATTGTTGTTTTTATCACTCGGGGGAATTGACCTTCAAGCCAATTGGTTGTGAGGATCAGCTGTGTCTATGCCAGAAAACTTCTGTGCTGGAGTCAGCTTGATAATACAAGAAATGCAAAATTGTAAAAGCCTCTGTGTTCAGCTTGGATGGGGCAGGGTCTCAGGGCTGAGCAGACAGCCTTGGCTTCTCGTCAGCCTTGCCCTATGTGTGGTCCCTGGCTTCAGTGTCGCTCGGTAAATGCTACAGCCCTCTCCGTGTGCACTTGCACTTGTGTGCCTCCAGACCTATGCCTTTCTGGCTCCCCTGAGTTTCTGTGCACCGCTCCCTTTTTTCGACGGTTCGGATTCCCCTCCTATGAGTCTTGCCTGGAACTGGGGTTCAGTGCAGTTGGGAGTTTCTGTCTCCTTCCCACTAGAGGAAGCCAGCCAGGCACTTCACTGCCCATCCTCTCCACAGATGTGTCTCCTCCGTACCTCAGCTTTTTGCAGCTCCTCTGTGACTCCGTGAGCCCCTCTCTTTCCTTCTAGTTGTAGAATTTCCACTCAGCCAGCTTCCCTGTGGTTCTGGATGATGTCTGTTCTGTCTTTTAGTTGTAGTTTTGAAATTGTTGTGCAAGGCAGCAGTTTAGGTATTCACCTTTTCTGCCATCTTGGTTTATCTCCAAAGGTTACTTTTTAATAACTTTTTTGATTCAATTTTATATGTATGACCTAAATGTTAATATCTAAAGAAGACCTTGCCGTAACTGGTTTGGCTCAGTGGCTAGAGTATCAGCCTGTGGACTGAAGGGTCCCTGGTTCGATTCTGGTGAAGGGCATGTATCTTGGTTGTGGGCACATCCATAGTAGGGGGTGTATAGGAGACACCTAATAGATGTTTCTCTCATCGATATTTCTAACTATCCCTCTCCACTCTCTGTAAAGGAAAAAAAAGATCAACCATAAAATATATTTAAAAAAAAAAGACCTAGCTAAGAAAGAAGGAAAACTTTGAAATGTAATTGAAAAATTATGTTTTTCTAATTCTATCCGTTGTCCTTATGATTGAATTTCCAATCATTTGACTTTCTTTTTTTATTTTTGTTAGTCTAATTTCTTGAGTGATTTCTGTTGTTTTTGTTTCTTTGTTTTACCAATGTTTTCCTTTATAAAATGCTGAATGTTTTTCATACCAATATTATTAGGGCCTGATTTATATACCATCAATTCAGTAAAAGTTATTTCTTTTTCTATTTCCAAATTATTATAATGGGTTTTCTGTAGTTTTCCATATATTTTCTTATTTAGTCTAATTTCACTGTTTTGTTAGAATAAATAATTTGTAGAAACTTACATGAAATGAATAGGATTTATTTAATATAAATATTTTATTGATTTTTTACAGAGAGGAAGGAAGAGGGATAGAGAGTTAGAAACATCAATGAGAGAGAGCCATTGATCAGTTGCCTTCTGCACACCCCCTACTGGGGAAGTACCCGCAACCAAGATACATGCCCTTGACCAGAATCGAACCTGGGACCTTTAAGTCTTTAGGCTGACACTCTATCCACTGAACCAAACCAGTTTTGGCGAATAGGATTTATTTAAATGCCAATCTCTTTATTTCTTTATTCTTTTAAATATCTTTAATGATTCTTAACTATGGAAAAAAGAACAGTTATATTTAAGATATAATAAAACTATGATTATTTCTTACAAATTCTCTGGGCCTAGGACTTACAAGTAGTAAGGAATAGATAGGCTACTCTCATTTTGATCCACCCTTGCTACAGAAAGCATCTTGTTCATCTAGTGCAGTGGTTCTCAAACTGTGGGTCGCGACCCCTTTGGGGGTCGAACAACTCTTTCTCAGGGCTCGCCTAAGACCATGGTAAAATGCAGATATTTATGTCACGATGAGACAGTAGCAAAATTTCATGGTTAGCGGTCACCACCACATGAGGAACTGTATGCAAGAGTCTTGGCCTTAGGAAGGTTGAGAACCACTGATCTAGAGAGTGCTTTTTGTTGTTAATTTTCACCCAAGGATATATTTTCCATTGATTCTTCAGAAAGAGTAGAAAGGTAGGAGAGAGAGAGGGAGAAAGAGAGTGAGAGAAACAATTGATGTGAGAGACATATCAATTGGTTGCTTCCCACATGGGCTCCAACTGGCCCTAGGGATCTGTGTATGGGCCGATGCTCTAACCAATGAGCTATGCCAGCCAGGGCTAGAAAGTGAGTTCTTAAAGAGCACCACAAATGAAGATTAAAGTGGGATTAGTAACTATTAAGGACCTTTAAACCTAGATGAACAGAAGCTACTTTTTTGTAATCCTCACCTGAGGATGCTTTTATTGATTTCAGAGGGAGAAGAAAGGAAAGAGAGTGAGAAGAAGAAACATCCATCAGTTGCCTCCTGTATGCACCCTGATGGAATTGAACCTGAAACCTGCGTGAATTGGATAGAATTGAAACCGCCACCTTTCTTTTTTTTTTTTTCTAATTAAATCCCTATTATTCAGATTATTACATTTGTTTCTCTTTTTTCCCCTCCATAGCGACCCTCCACCCAGCTCCCACCCCTCCCTCTGACCTTTGCTCCCTTCCATTGATCTCATCCATAGGTGTATGATTTTGTCCAGTCTCTCCCTGTACACCCCTCACCCCTTTCCCCCTGAGAATTATCAGTCCACTCCCTTTCTGTGATCCTGATTCTATTATATTCACCAGTTTATTCTGTTGATCAAATTTTTAATTCACTTAATTTTTAGATTCACTTGTTGATAGATATGTATTTGTTGTTCATAATTTTTTGGCTTTTACCTTTTTCTTCTTCCTCTTCCAAAAGAGTACCCTTCAGCATTTCATATAATACAGGTTTGGAATTGATGAACTCCTTTAGCTTTTTCTTCTCTGTGAAGCTCTTTATCTGCCCTTCAATTCTGAATGTTAGCTTTGCTGGATAGATTATTTTTGGTTGTAGGTTCTTGCTATTCATCACGTTGAATATTTTTTGCCACTCCCGTCTGGCCTGCATCGTTTCTGTTGAGAAATCAGCTGAGAGTCGTATGGGTGCTCCCTTGTAGGTAATAAACTGTTTTTCTCTTGCTGCTTTTAATATTCTCTCTTTGTCTTTTGCTCTTAGTATTTTAATTATGATGTGTCTTGGTGTGGTCCTCTTTGGATTTCTTTTGTCTGGGGTTCTGTGTGCTTCCTGGACTTGTAAGTCTATTTCTTTTACCAGATGTGGGAAGTTTTCAGTCATTATTTCTTTAAATAGGTTTTCATTATCTTGCTCTCTCTCTTCCTCTGGCACCCCCACAATTCTGATGTTGGTACGCTTGAAGCTGTCCCAGAGTCTCCTTACATTATATCCACATTTTTGGATTCTTTTCTCTTCTTGCTTTTCCAGTCGACTGTTTTCTGTTTCTTTATATTTCAAATTTTTGACTTGATTCTTGCCTTCCTGTAGTCTGCTGTTAGGACTCTGTATAATATTTTTTATTTCAGTCAGTGTCTCTAGTTGGTCCTTTTTCATCTCTTCTTGGGACTTGATAAACTTATCCATCTTTTCTAGCATATTCTTGCAAAACCTTATAAGTGTGGTTTTGAACTCTATATCCAGTCGTTTTTTTCCTCCATTGCTTTTATTTGTGATCCCTTCCCTTGTCTTGGCATTTTCACTATGTTGGGGAAACTTTTTTACTTGCAAAACCACAGAAGCCTCTGTTGAGCTTGGGATGGGTGGAGTCTCAGGGCTTAAGGGACCGCCTTGCCTTCCAGTCGGCCCCGCCCTCCACGGCCCTCAAGTCTCACGTGACTGGGTAATCGCTGGAGATGTCCTTGTGCGCGCACGCCCACTGTGCCTCTACACCGCTGCCTTTTCAGCTCTCCTGCCTGCCAGGACCACACGAGTCTAGGTCTCCAGTGTTTTGCCCGAAACAGGGGCCCAGTGGACTCAGAAGTGGCACAGTTGGAATGGTCTGTCTCCCGCCCAGTCGCAAAAGCCAATCAGCAATCTGTCCTCCGAGCAGAGCCGTGCACGTGCGCAATCAAACCTCCTATCTTTTGCGACTCCCCTAAATTTCCTTGCACTTCTTCCTTTTCACAGTCCAAACTCCCCCCATATGAGTTTTGGCTGGATCTGGGATTTAGTGTCGTAGGATAAGGGGTTCAATGCCGTTGGGAGTCTCCATTTCCCTCCCGCCAGAGAAAGCCAGCCAGGTTCTCCAGCATCCGGTGCTTGGGACCGCAGGGCAGGCAACTTGTCCCTCTCCCAGGTCACAGGCGCAGCCATTGGCACTCAGTACCATAGGGCGGGCAGCTTGTCCCTCTCCCGGGCCGCAACCTGGCTGGTCCTCGTTCCTGTCTTTCGAGCTCATTTGTGCCTAGCTGCACCACATTTCTCTCTCGTGTGCTCATTTGTACCTGGCTGGTCCCGATTCTTCTCTCCCCAGTGTTGAGTGTCTGAGCAGTTCCAGTGCAAAGGCATGAGGGTGTGATGACCATTTGCATATTAGCTCTTTATTATATAGAGCTAGAGCCCTAGTGCACGAATTCTTGCACAGGTGGGGTCTGGCTGGCCCGGCCCCAATTGGAGCAGATCGGGGCCTAGCCTGTTGGGAGGACATGACGGAAGGTTGGCTGGCTGTCTCCTCCCCCACCACCCCCCGCCTCAATCAGGGCCCAATCAGGGTCAGGCTGGCCAAGGAGGAGGGTCCATGAGTGATTTGCCATAAGGAGAGGCTATAGACGGTGGGCCAGATGGCTCCATCCCTGATTGGTGTGTGTGTGGGGGTGGTCAGGGGTGGAGCTGGATGGGGGAAGGGGCTGCAGGCCAGTCGGGATGGTGGGGACTTTTTGGGATGGAGCCAGCAGGGGAAAGGGCTGCAGGTGGTTGTCTGGCCAGCCCTGCCCCTTATTGGAGCCAGGGCAGAACTGGCTGGTGGGAATCACTGTGGGCCTGTTGGGGTGGTTATGGCCCATTAGGGGGCAGGCCAGGTGGAGGGACATGAGGTGGTTGGCTGGCTGGCCTTGCCACTAATAGGTGTTGAGGATCCCATCTGGGGTGAGGCCAGGTGCGGGGAGGGGCTGCAGGAGATTGGCCAGCTGGCTCCACCCCCTATTGTGGTAAGGGGTCTATTGAGAGTGGGGCCAGCCAGGAGGAGGAGCTGTGGTCATTCATGGTGGTGGGGCTTCATTGGGAGCAGGGCCTCTTGTGGGTGGGGCTACAGGAAGTTGGCCAGCCAACCCCCCCCCCTATTGTGGTAGGTGGGATCATTGTGGGTGGGGCTGGCAGGGCGAGTGGCCATGGGAGGTTGGCCCCTGGCCCCACTCACAATTGAGCTGGTTCACTGACTGCAGTGGGCATCATAGCGACTGGTCATTCTGGTTGTTACAGTGTTCTGGTTGCTGGCTTTTTATATAGATAGATAGATGCTGCAGTAAACATAGGGATGTAAATATCTTTTTGAATCAATGTTTTTCATTTCTTCAGATAAATATCCAGAAGTGGAATTGCTGAGTTCTTCTTTGTCTCTGTTTTGTAATCTAATTTTTTCTGATATAAGTATTGCTACTTCAGCTTTTTATTCCATTTTCATTTGCATAAAATATCCTTTTACTTCCAGTCAGTGTGTTTTTTTTTTTAAGTTGAAGTAGGTCTCTTATAGGCAGACTGTGCATAGGTCTTATTATCTTATTCATTCAGACAATGGGTTAGTACATTTGATTAGTACATTTAACCCTTTTACATTTAAAGTAATTATTAATAGACATGTAGAAATTGCCATTTTAATACTCATAATTTGTAATCTTTTTTTTTTTTTTTTGAAGTTCCGTTAACACTTCTTGTACTATAGGTTTAGTGGTGGTAAACTCCTTTAACTTTTTCTTGTTTGGGAGGCTCTTTATTTGTCCTTTCATTCTAAATCAGTGGTTCTCAACCTTCCTATTGCCGTGATCCTTTAATACAGTTCCTCATGCTGGTGACCCCCAACCATAAAATTATTTTTGTTGCTACTTCATAATTTTGCTACTGTTATCGTAATGCAAATATCTGTGTATTCTGATGGTCTTAGGCAACCCCTGTGAAAGGGTCATTCAATCCCAAAGGGGTTGCGACC
>PVJN01037933.1:0-20627 GCA_004026805.1 Lasiurus borealis
TTTCCCCCCCCCCCCATAGCTCCACCTCCATCCGGCTCCCATCCCTCTCTCTACTCTTACCTCCCCCCGCATTAACTTCATCCATAGGTGTATGATATTTGTCCAGTCTCTCCCTGTATACCCCTCACCCCTTTCCCCCTGAGAATTATCAGTCCACTCCCTTTCTGTGCTCCTGATTCTATTATATTCACCAGTTTATTCTGTTATCAAATTTTTAATTCACTTAATTTTTAGATTCACTTGTTCATAGATATGTATTTGTTGTTCATAATTTTTTGGCTTTTGACCTTTTTCTTCTTCCTCTTCTTAAAGAGTACATTTCAGCATTTCATATAATACTGGTTTGGAGTTGATGAACTCCTTTAGCTTTGTCTTATCTGTGAAGCTCCTTATCTGCCCTTCAATTCTGGATGATAGCTTTGCTGGATAGAGTATTTTTGGTTGTAGGTTCTTACTAATCATCACCTTGAATATTTCTTGCCACTCCTGGCTGGCCTGCATTGTTTCTGTTGAGAAATCAGCTGACAATCGTATGGGTGCTTCCTTGTAGATAATTAACTGTTTTTCTCTTGCTGCTTTCAATATTCTCTCTTTATCTTTTGCTCTTGGTACTTTAATTATGTTGTGTCTTGGTGTAGTCCTCTTTGGATTCCTTTTATATGGGGTTCTGTGTGCTTCCTGGACTTGTAAGTCTATTTCTTTCACCAGATGTCGGAAATTTTTAATCATTATTTATTCAGATAGGTTTTCAGTATCTTGCTCTCTCTCTTCTTCTGGCACCCCCACAATTCTGATGGGTTTACACTTGAAGCTGTCCCAGAGGCTCCTTACATTATCTTCATATTTTTTCATTCTTTTTTATTTTTGCTTTTCCAGTTGAGTGTTTTCTGATTCTTTCTATTTCAATTTTTTTACTTGATTCTTGCCTCCCTCTAGTCTGCTATTAGGTCCCTGAATAATATTTTTTATTTCAGTCAGTGTATGTTTAATTTCTAGTTGGTCCTTTTTCATCTCCTCTTGGCTCTTGCTAAATTTATCCATCTTTTGTAGGACATTCTTGAAAAACATATTGATTTTTATTGAGAGGAAAAGAGAGGGAGAGATGGATAGAAACATCAGTGATTAGAGAGAATCATGGATCGGCTGCCTTCTGCACGCCCCCTGTTGGGGATCTAGCCAACAGCCCAGGCATGTGCCCTTGACCAGGAATCTAACCATGACCTCCTACTTCATAGATTGATGCTCAACCACTGAGCCAACCAGTCAGGCTTTATTTTTTTTATTATTGGTCTAGAATTCTGATCTTCAATACCATGTTCTTCTATAAGTTTCACCTTCCTGTAAGAACATGATTGTGCCTGTCTTTACTTAGGGTTCAGGTGGTAAAACCATGGATATTTCTTTCAAAAAGGCTAAGGATCTGTCACTGATTCCTTTTACACATTCCCGCTGCGAAGGGATTCTCTCTTACAGTTTTTTTGTGTGAAACTGAAGGCTTTTCATTTGCGGCACTTATGCAGCTGTCTCCTGGTTCCTTCCTGCTTGCCCTGTTTGTCTTGCTTTCTTGTATAATCTCAGTGACAGGAGTTGTAATATCTGGCCTCACAGGACAGTTAAATAACCAGTGGATGCAGATGAGAGAGAAAAATTCGTGTGTAAACTTGCTATATTCCTCTAAGCGTATCTCTCAAGTACATACCATTTTATCTTTTAAGTATGAATTCATTGATTACTCTTCATTCACTCAGTTCAGTAAATTTGATCAGATTAATGAAGAGTAAACTACCACCGCACATTCCATTCCTCAAGAGAAGACTTGCAATGGTTAGAGGGTTGTTATTTTTTACCTCCTTTTGCAAATGGTCTGTCTCTGAATGAGCATCGCCATAGCTGGTATTTGGACACTAACTGTGTCATCTGCCTTTTCAAATCAATCATCATTTCGATGCTTAATGTCCTTTGAGACTGTGACACAGAAAAAAAATGGGCCTAATCGTCTTTCTTTGTCTATCCAATTGTTATGCTAACCAAGAAAAATAATTTAAAAATATAACTAGAAAATAGATTTCCTCCTTACCTTTATTAAATTATTATTGCTCGTTATTACATTCTCACTGACTTGGGCAGACCTAAAAGATGTCATCATTCTATGGCAGTCTATCTATGTATCTGTGTATTCTCTTGGTAGCTGATCTGATATTCAGAACTATTGAGTATTTTAAATAAGAAACTTTTACTGCTTTGAATTGATACAATCCTACTTAGGATCTTGGACCCCCGAAGTATGATCATATTTCTGACTTTTGTATATGTATAAAGATGTTAGTTAGCCAGCAGGCATGGCTCAGTGGTTGAGTGTTGACCTATGAACCAGGAGGTCATGGTTTGATTCCCGGTCAGGGCCCTTGCTTAGGTTGTGAGTTCGATCCCCAGTGTGGGGTGTGCAGGAGGCAGTCAACTAATGATTCTCATCATTGATGTTTCTCTCTCTCTCCTTCTCCCTTCCTCTCTAAAATCAGTAAACTATGTGTGTGTGTATGTGTGGGTATAATTTTTAAAAATATACATATTTTTAAAATATGTTAATTTAAAGGAATTGGACTGATGAAATGCAATGATTAATATGGAGCAATTAATTGCTGATTGAAACATAGTGAGCTCTCAGGACATGGTGATAATGATGGTGATGAGGTTTTCAATGTCGGTACTGGTCCCTCTTTCCAGAACTCTCTTTTGTCAGTTTTCCTCAACTGGTACATGAATACTCCTTTCGCTGTCTCAAGTACAACCCACTTTCTTAAAATTTTATTTCCTTGGTTACCATGAATTATACTTTTCTCCTCATTCCCACAACATATTATCATTGTGGATATTTTTCAGATATTTAATTCTCCATGATAAAGTATACTTTGGGATATGGTTTTAACCCAGATAGAGATCCAGGTTTTAAAATACTCTTTTAATGCATCAAAATGGCTAACACAGTGCTCAGTATTTGAAAATAGTTGGATAATTTCAGCAAAAAAAAAAAAAAAACACCACGTCTTTAGTAAATGGGCTGACTCTTGTTATCTCTTTCAGCTATATTTTACTTTAAAAAATCGCCTGTGACAGTGAAAGATCAGCCAAGACATTAAAGCACTTCACTGTGTATTTTCTAAATTTCATTGTAAGACTGGAAAAGTGTTATATGCATTTAGTCACAAAGTATCCACATGACCTGTATGAAGTTCAAGCAATAAGGCACTGTTAAGGTTGGGTGGATCTGGACTGGAATCTGGCCTTTCTTTATGTGTATCCCTAATTTACTTCCTTAAATCTCAGTTCCCTCCTTCATCATAGAGAGAGAACACCAGAGGTATTTTGGGGTTGTTATGAGGATAAAGTAAGCTGAAACCTAGAAAGCGCTTATCAGAGCAGCTGGGGAATAGATCTCACCTAGATTATCGTTGATGAAGTTATTGTACGAGTAAGTTGCACATGTAAAACTGAATAGATATACTTGACATTTTATGGGATTATTGTTCAAATATATATCCCCCAGTGCGCGGAGTTTTAATTTTTTGCCCTTAGAGAGCCTCCCCTATTTTATAAAAAGTATTAAATTCACATTATTGTTTTGGGGGCATCATATTTCTACCATTTGCATTGCCCCCTTCAGTGCACCTCACTTGGATTCCCGATTCATCGATTCTACATGGTACCTCTTTCATTTTACTTACTAGAGGTCCATTGCAGGAAGATTCCTGCAAGAATAGCGTTTCCTACAGCTGTCTTCACTGTCCCGCCTGCTTCTCTCCTCTCTCTGCTGCCCCACCTCCTTCCCACCCTTCTCCACAGCCCCCCTTGCTTCCCACCCTGTCTGCTTCCCTCCCTTCTGCAGTGCTAGGCTTCCTTCTATGCTGTCTTCAGTTTTCATTTTGCACTGGAATATGCAAATTAACTGCCATCTTGGTTTGGTTAATTTGCATGCACTCTCCTGATTTGCTGGTGGATGTGACTGGTGGGTGTGGCTTGTAGGCTTAGCAGAGGTATGGTCAATTTGCATGTTTCTCTTTTATTAGATAAGATTGGCTTGCCGAGACCGGTTTGGCTCACTGGATAGAGCGTCGGCTTGAGGACTGAAAGGTCCCGGGTTCGATTCCAGTTGGGGGCATGTGCCTTGCTTGCAGGCACACCTCCACACTGGGGCATGAAGGAGGCAGCTGATCGATGTCTCTCTCTAATCAATGTTTCTGACTTTCTATCTCCCTTCCTCTCTGTAAAAAATCAACAATATATATATATTTTTTAAAAAAAGATTGGCTGGATCTACATGCATCAAAATAAGACACTTCCAGATTGTGTGGGTCTGATTTTCTAAGGCATCTCACCAGCTTCCCTTGAGGAAGACAGAAAACCTTGGATGATACCAATTCTCCCTCCTTAATTAACGAGACATTCAGTTACAGCCATCATATTTAATTACACTGCACCCATATAGGTCCAACCAATTATTCTTTTCCTTCTTTTTTATTTTCAAGTTGTTGTTAATTACTTGTACATCTGTGGCCCCCACTTTTAACATCCGTGTATATGTTAAAGTTAATTCGTAAAGTAAAATTAAATCACAACATAAAGTTTGTGGTTAATAATAGTAGAAATTGCTCCAGGGGTACATTGGTGAATTTGAAATAAATATTTTAAATCCACATAGAATCAAATGAGAAATTACGTAATCCCAGAAAAGGGTACTATATCCACAGGTTGGCAAAGATTTCCAATTAAGTGTTAGAGACCATGAACGGAATAACCCTTAGCATGTGATGTGACATTTCTCCCCCAAATATCACCCATATTCTCAGCTATCTCATTATCTGAGGATACAAAATGAGATTTAATTTAAGATTTGGGGTCAGTATTTCAGAGCTTTAATATAAGAAATGTTATCTTGCTCTACTTTCCAAAACCTTTGTGCCTCTCACAGCTGAAAGCTCTCTGTTACTTTGGGGAAATCTTTTCGAAAGGAAACCTGAAAATATTGAACAGGCACCTTCACGTCTATTTCATTTCCTATTTGGAGATGGCAGGACAACTTAGGATATAACTGGACCCACAGCTAAGGTATTTGGAGCAAGAAGGAAAGGCAGCTCTATTCATTTGAGACGTGTTTATGAGATCACCCAGAAACCTAAACTGATTTGATTTCAAATACCCCTCGGGAACAGAACATATAAATTCTGTATTCATTTTGAAGTTATTCCAAGATTTATTTGAGCTCTTTGAAATACACACACACACACACACACACACACACACATACACACATATATATATATATATATATATCCTATCTAATAAAAGAGTGGTATGCAAATTGACCATCACTCCAACACACAAGATGGCTGCCCCATGTGGTCAAAGATGGTTGCCCCATGTGGACACAAGATGGCCAGCACAAGATGGTCAAAGGGGAGGGCAGTTGGGAGGGGCCAGGCCTGCAAGGGAGGGCAGTTGTGGGCCATTAGGCCAGCAGGGGAGGGCAGTTGGGAGGGACCAGGCTTGCAAGGGAAGGCAGTTGGGGGCAATCAAGCTTGCAGGGGAGGGAAGTTAGGAGTGATCAGGCCAGCATAGGAGGGAAGTTGGGGGCAACCAAGGAGGGAAATTGGGGGCAGTTGTGAAGGGGGACCCATGCCTGCAGGGGAAAACAGTTGGGAGGGACCAGGCCTACAGGAAAGGGAAGTTAGGGGCAAACAAGCTGACAGGGGAGTGGTTAGGGGGTGATCAGCCTGGCAGGCAGAAGCAGTTAGGGGCAATCAGGAAGGCAGGCAGGTGAGCAGTTGGGAGCCAGCAGTCCTGGATTGTGAGAGGAATGTCTTACTGCACGTTTAAGACCAATCCTACTGGGATTGGGCCTAAATGGGCAGTCGGACATCCCTCAAGGGGTCCCAGATTAGAGAGGGTGCAGGTTGAGCTTAGGGTCACCCCCACCACTGTGCACAAATTTCGTGCACGGGGCCTCTAATGTGTGTCTATATATATATGTATTTGAAATACATACAAATATATATACATATATATATATGAAATATACACACACACACATAAATATATATATATTCCCTTTTATAACATCTTTACATTATAGCCCATTTTCAACTCTGTAGGAATTCTTTGGACTAATTATTATATTGACCTTTGCAATAACACAATTTATACAAGATCATCATTTCCTATTAATTTTTGGCACCAATTCAAATGTGGTTGGTTACTTAAACATAAAAAATGCTTTTATTATTAAGTGTTTTCATCCACAAGGTGACCTTAGAGATAGTTATCACATAGCAGGCTTGATTTTTCAATATTCTGTGCGATTAAGAGACCATATGCTTTGAATTCTGAAAACAGAAACGCCATGCCGCTGGGCCAGAGAATTTTAAAGGGCGCGCCTCAAGAATTTTTCAACCATGCAGGACCTGACTATTTAGTCAAGGGCACTGACCTCTTTTTCCTTAGATTATCAAATAAAGAAAAAAATGGCCACTTCCAACACAACAATAGCCATATGGTGTGAATGAATAAAACTTATAAAGTGGTACCTCGAGATACGAGTTTAATTCGTTCTGTAACCTTGAGGCGTGGGAAACTATGAGATGCTCGAGTCGAGGTAAACTGGTGGGTCGTGTGCAGCCGATTGATCCTCGTGATTACTCCTATGTTGCTCCTATTTCAAAGCAAAAATCGCTCGCTGGATGGCTCGTATCTCAAAAATCTCGTATGTTAGGGCACTCATATCTCAAGGTACCACTGTACTTTTTTTTTGTCAAATAGACAAAAATGTAATCTTTTTGGTGTGCCACAGAATTTTAATAATTACTTTAATGGGTGCTATGAGATTGAAAAGGTTGAAAATCGCTGCCCGAGGCACCATTTTTTTCATGTTTAGTGATGTTAAACATGTTTCCCTAGGAGTGTGGGATAATTGTGTATCTTCGCAGGAGAAATATCCATTCAAGCGCCTTGACTATTTTATAATGAGGTTCTTTTCATTTGCTGGGTTCTGTTGTGTCATAGGACGTCTGGATGTATGCTGGATATGAATCTCTCATCCCAGATGTGATTCTCAGATATCACCATTCATTCGGTTTAATTTTTTAAAAATATATTTTATTAATTTTTTACAGAGAGGAAGGGAGAGAGATAGAAAGTCAGAAACATTGATGAGAGAGAGACATAGATCAGCCGCCTCCTGCACGCCCCACAATGGAGATGTGCCCGCAAGCAAGGTACATGCCCCCGACCGGAATCGAACCTGGGACCTTTTAGTCCGCAGGCCAATGCTCTATCCACTGAGCCAAACCGGTCTTGGCCATTTGATTTAATTTTGATGTAGTCCTGTTTGTCTGTTTTTACTTCTGTTGTCCACATCAAAGAATCTACTTTTGTCCTCATTGATTCTATTATATTTTTTTGGTGTTGTTACCTTTTCTCTCCCTTTTCTTTTTTCTTTCTTGCTTTTGTTTTATTTTTCTATTACAGTGTAGATTGAACTCTTTTTCATTCTTTTTTTTTTTTTTGGTTTCTAATGTAAGCATCTGAGATGACAAATTTCATGCTCAGGACGTCTTCAGATGACCCAGGAGTTGCTGACACACAGTCTGGTTCAGTCTAGATAGTTTCTCATTTTTATTTTCTGATGTTTCTGTTCTAGCTTTTTCACATTTGCTTCTGAAAAACTTTAATTTTCTGGCAGGTTCAGCATATTTTCAAAGATTCATTTTAGCCGGTGTATTTAAGACTTCCCATGGCAGAGACATCCCACCATTTTGCTGTAAATGGAAACTCTGTTCATTGTTTTCATCTTCTCTTTGTTACCATTTCAATGCACAGATGTAAGAAAAGAGAGAAAAAGGAAACTATTTCTAAATACAGAAGCTTTTCTTTAGAAATAAGCCCCAGCTTAGCATTACTGATGAGTATGCTATACACTTGAAAAACATTTGAATTACAAAAAGAAATTTTGAATTTGAATTAAAGGAGTAAATATCATCATACTAGGATAACAACTGGCTTAAATAAATATATGGCATTTCTTTTTATCTATTACAATTTATTAAGTGCCTCTATGTATAAGAAAGACTATTTGTGTAGACACAGGGGAATGGGAGTATAACAATAACATTTAGACAGAAAAGACACTTCCTTCCAGATTTGACTAATAACATTATTCTCATTTTTAGGATCGATTTAAAGATGTCGATAATAGGACTTTCAATTCCTCACAATACTTCCAACTAAAAAAAAACACTAAAAATGTTTTAATATAAATTATGTGTTTTAATTTCTAAGTTTTCTTCTCGTTTTGCATATAATTTCATCAGACCTAAGTAGGCCTCGGTTTTCAGACCTGAAAACTGACAAATACTTCCCGCAAGACACAGAGTGTTCCGCATTCAGTAGAGACTCAAGGACTCAAAAGAACTCGCTTCTCCTCAGTACCATATATTTTTCACGGGAATGATTTACTGTTTGAGAAATTAGTATTGTCGATTGCAATTTTCCCTGTTAAGCAAGGCTGTAAAAATGGAGCACTGATAAAGATGGAGGTAATATATTATTGCATAACAGTACTTTTTAATTGAATGTCCGAAGAATATTTTATGAATTTTACGCATAGGAATTATCTGCTTTTGAGATGCAACGTTGATGTCAACCGTGTATCCTGAGCGGGTCCCTTTACCTCATTCTGAATGTTGATGATCTGTGCAAAGATAAATGAGCTCTAGCAAAATAATAATAATAATAATAATAATAATAATTAATTAAAAATATACAAACCAAAAAACCCTGCTCTACCCAGACAGACTACAGAACTATTTGCTACGTCGCAAACTTGATCCACAAGGTCAAGGTCATCACCATTTTCCCTAAAATGGGACTTCTGCCTCTATCCCCTGCTTTAGCTTTCATTCCCAAAGAATCTATTACCTTGAAGAAGTAAGATATGCTTTCCACAAGGTCGTGCTACCAACAAATCACATCCTTTTGTTTCCTCTCAAAGCCGTAATGTTTATCCCTGGCCACGCTTTATTCCCCACCCGGATGCATCTTTGGCCTCCACAGCGGATAACCACCTTCTCTTCGCTTCCCTCTCGATAATGTCACCCGCCCGCTATCAGCAGGGATCCCGGCCCGCAATATATTTCCCTCGGGTAGTGCTGATTTATAAACCGTTTCAGAGCCCGCGAGTATCTCTCCCGCACCTTACTGCATCATCTATAAAATACTGATAATAATTACAGGGGCTCTATAGCATTATTGTGTGTCCTCAGCAAGAAAATCGATGCAAAGGTAGGATGGATTGCAGCGATCTTTGTCTTCACCGAGGCATCCGTTGAATATTGCAAAGCAGATGAGAACATTTTATTGTTAAAGTGTATGACTGTGACATGATGCTACAGGAGAATTTTCCTTAGGTAAGTCCTGGCCAAGTATGATCAGTCACATACGCGATATTTTGAGATTTACTACTTAATTTTGAGAAGTTTAAGGCTGTAATTATTTTCTACACAGTTATATAAATTTAAATGAGGGAATCAGAAGGAAAATGCAAGACACTTGAATATTTTAAGTCCACGTGCTTGATTTTATAGCATAGAAGAGTAAGGATCTATGTGATGAAGGATTTATTCAGTCATTTAGTGCAAAAGGTGTGGATGCGAATCCTCCCTCTGTACATATTTCCTTGTTTTAAACTTCTTTTGTCAGTTTATTGTATACACAGCGTTACTTCTCTAATAGATGACCGTGTACTTACCAACTTTTAAGTGAATGGTTATTTGAATTAGTAACTCCTGGGGGAAAATTAAACTACCTGTGATTTCCTTTTGATTGTTAATGTTTGTTTGTTTTTTAATATATTTTATTGATTTTTCACAGAGAGGAAGGGAGAGGGATAGAAAGTCAGAAACATCGATGAGAGAGACATCGATCAGCCGCCTCTTGCACACCCCACACTGGAGATGTGCCCGCAACCAAGGTGCATGTTCCCGACCAGAATCAAACCTGGGACCTTTCAGTCCACAGGCTGACGCTCTATCCACTGAGCCAAACTGGTCTCTGCAAAAATTTTTTTTTTAATGATAGTTAGTTGCTTTTAAAAATACCTGAGGGAACAAGAAGATATACTTATTGTGTCTGGGCCTGTGGGACTGAGTCATATTTCATGGACTGAGCCAACGACCAGTGATTTTCCAACTTGTGTGATTTCCACCTGCATCACAGGAGTGATTGAGTGAAGGGAAGGAGCCAAACGCAGGGAGTTCACTTTAGTTGGGTGGATTCAGCACCATCTGGGCTCCGGCTTTACTAACTTTTCATTGACCTCGTTCTTTCAGAAGCGTCCTGATTCCTAATTAATAAAATGGTTGCTCAGCCGAAACTGGTTTGGCTCTGTGGATAGAGTATTGGCCTTCGGACTGAAGGGTCCCCGGTTCGATTCCGGTCAAAGGCATGTGTCCTGGTTGCGGGCACATCCCCAGTAGGGGGCGTGCAGGAGGCAGCTGATAGATGTCTCTCTCTCTCATCGATGTTTCTAACTTTCTATCCCTCTCCCTTCCTCTCTGTAATAAAAATAAAAACTGAAAAAAAAAAAAGGTCACTCAGCTCAGACCAGAGGGAGTGAGGACGCTTGTTAGAAGTCTTCATTGCTCGTTTAGTCTAAAATGGACAAATGAAAACATGGCTGGCTTTTGATATGAAAAGCTCATCTACTGTCAGTGTCCATTTAAAAATTCCATTAAAAAACAGTCAGACTTCTTCCCATTTGACTTATATTTTCTTACTCCTTCCTCTTCAGTATTTATTGACTATTGTTTTCTGTTTTGCCTATCGTATCTTCTGGCGTATAAGATGACTTTTTAACCCAGGAAAATCTTCTCAAAAGTTGGGGGTCGTTTTATACGCCGGGTGTCGTCTTATAGGGCGGGTGTATCCCAAACTCTGTATTTTAACTGGAAAAGTTGGGGGTCGTCTTACAGGCCCAGTCGTCTTATACGCTGGAAAATACAGTAGTTCCAGCCTTCTAAGTAGACCATATCAGCTTGATAAAAAAGCATGGCCACCTTTAATTTCACAGCACCCTAACCCCACGCAAAGTGTGTCTGTCTTAGCAAACCTTGTAATTAAAATCTCATCAGAAGAGTCATTCCACCATTTAACTTATGCTGATGTGGACGCCCCAATACTAACATTGCTACAAGTACCATATGATTTCACTCATAGGCTAGATCTCACAAACAAAATGAACTAACAAGCAAAATAGAAATACAGTGGTACCTCGAGATACGAGTGCCCTAACATACAAGATTTTTGAGATACGAGCCGTCGAGCAAGCGATTTTTGCTTTGAAATACGAGCAACATTTGAGATTGGAGTAATCTCGCGGATCAGCTGGGTGCACACAACCCACCAGTTTACCGAGACTCGAGCGTCTCATAGTTTCCTACGCCTCAAGGTTACGGAACGAATTAAACTCGTATCTAGAGGTACCACTGTAGACTCATAGATATGGAGAACAGGCTGACAGCTATTGGAGCAGGAGTTGCAGAGCTTGGTGAAAAAGGTGATGGAATTAAGCAAAAAATAAAATAAAATAAAATAAAAACAACTCATAGACACAGACAAAAGCCTGGTGATTCCCGAAGGGAAAGGAGGTGAGGTTGGGGGGAGGGCTAAGAGGGTAGAGAGGGATAAATGGAGATAGGAGACTAGACTTGGGGTGGTGAACACACAACATACAACATACAGACGTGTTACAGAGCTGTGCACCTGAAACCTTTCTAATTTCATTAGCCGATGTCGCCAATAAATTCAATTTTTAAAAAGCCAAACAATTAATTTAATTATTGTCTGGGGTGATTATCTTCTTGGCGTGATCTCACTCTTAAGTTTAACAAAAAGTGAACTTCCATCTGCCTCTAATGCTCAGACTTGGAAAATTAAAATATGGTGGTCTGATTACGAGAGTATTGCTACTTCCTCCATAAGATTATGCCTCGGAATCGCCTCCCCTCATTGGATGGTGGTTCCATGATTAATTTTGGATGATAAAATTTTAAATGTATATGTCTTTCAAATCCATGCCTTATAAAACACAGTCAAACAGTTTATATGTCCAGAAGTATTTTTACTTAGGTTAACACTTTGCTAACATTCATAGAGCTCTGAATTTTGTGAATGGAATTGGTGAGGATGGGAGTTGAGACTTCAGATATCTGTCTCTTAAACCCATTGTCTATTTTTATTTTTTTATTGATTAAGTTATTACATATGTGTCCTTATCCCCCCATTATCCCACGCCCCCCCACTCATGCACTCACCCCCCTGTTGTCTGTGTCCATTGGTTAGGCCTGTGTGCATGCGTACAAGTCCTTTGGTTGATCTCTCCTCTTACTGCCCTTCCACTATCTTCCCTCTGAGATTTGACCGTCTTATCGATGTTTCTCCGTCTCTGGATCTGTTTTTGTTCATCAGTTTATGTTGTTCATTATATTCCATAAATGAGTGAGGTCATGTGATATTTATCTTTCTATGATGGGCTTATTTCACCTAGCACAATGCTCTCCAGCTCCATCCATGCTGTTGCAAATGGTAAGAACTCCTTTTGTACCACAGTATAGTATTCCATTGGGTAGAGGTACCACAGTTTTTTAATCTACTGATTGGCACTCAGGCTGTTTCCAGATCTTAGCTATGGCAAAAAAAAAAAAAAAAACCCTCAACAAAACAAGAAAGCCCACTGCATGGGAGAGCATATTTGCCAATGTTATCACCGATAAGGGGTTAATCTCCAATATTTACAGGGAACTCATACAACTTAACAAAAGGAAGATAAACAACCAATCAAAAAGTGGGCAACGGACCTAAATAGAATATTTTCGAAAGAAGGCCAAGAGATATTGTCTTTTGAAAAACTAGCATTACCTCCCCCAAAATATTTAAATATTTTCCACTTATTACCAAGATAAATAATTAGTTTTTTCAAATTAGAAATGTGAAAAATGGAGACCTTATATTTGTTTATTTCTTTTTTCTTTTTCTTTTTTTAAATATATTTTATTGATTTTTTACAGAGAGGAAGAGAGAGGGATAGAAAGTCAGAAACATCGATGAGAGAGAGACATCTATCAGCTGCCTCCTGCACGCCCCACAGTGGAGATGTGCCCGCAAGCAAGGTACATGCCTCCGACCGGAATCGAACCTGGGACCTTTCAGTCCGCAAACCGATGCTCTTCCACTGAGCTAAACCAGTCTCGGCTGTTTATTTCTTTTGTAGAGAGAACCAGAGTGGGTGTTTTGTTTTAGCTCAGTGTGTCTTCTCTACGCTGATCAATAATTACCAAATCTGTATAATTATATGTATGTGATTGATGAGCAGTTGTGATAAGTGCTAACAGATGTTAAACTGTACTTCCAAAATCTAGAAGGAAATGAATTTGCTTGTTCATAACCCCCTCTCTCTTCAACATACAAGGTCATTCATTGATAGCATGAATGCATGTTTTTTTACATCAACACTTTTGCTAGCATCCGCTCCAACAAGTGGTTTAATTCAAACATGGGTAATATAAATTACTATGTTATTTATATCTGTGATCATACAAACATGTGGCACCTTTATATCCTATTAAATTAATTATCTTTGGGAAAAATAGAAGTGACTATGAGTTCTGCATTATTTTTATAAAAATTTAAATAAGATCCTATCTGTTATACTACAGAATATGATTTAAAATGATGTAAGAGCCGAGACCGGTTTGGCTCAGTGGATAGAAGGTCGGCCTGCTGACTGAAAGGTCCCAGGTTCGATTCCGGTCGGGGGCATGTACCTTCTTGCAGGCACATCTCCAGTGTGGAGTGTGCAGGAGGCGGCTGATTGATGTCTCTCTCTCATCAATGTTTCTGACTTTCTATCCCTCTCCCTTCCTCTCTGCAAAAAAATCAATAAAATATATTTTAAAAAAATGATGTAAGATAAAATTAAATAACACTCAGTCATTCCAAAGCCCTAAAAACATTTTAGGAACTAGAAGGATAAATCACTAGCCACACCAGATCATTCTTTTTTAAAAAAATATATTTTATTGATTTTTTACAGAGAGGAAGGGAGAGGGACAGAGAGCTAGAAACATTGATGAGAGACATTGATCAGCTGCCTCTTGCACGCCCCACACTGGAGATGTGCCCTCAACCAAGGTACATGCCCTTGACCAGAATCGAACCTGGGACCTTTCAGTCCGCAGGCCGACGCTCTATCCACTGAGCCAAACCGGTTTCGGCACCAGATCATTCTTTAAAAACTCCTCAATAAATTCCACCATCATTTTATTTTATTTCATGCTGTAGTCCAGAGAACATAGTGCCTGGATGGTGTGCCTCAGTGACTGAGCATCAGCTGAGAACCAGGAGATCAGGGCTCAATTCCCGGTCAGGGCACACGCCCGGGTTGCAGGCTCCATCCCCAGTAGGAGGCATGCAAGAGGCAGCCCATCAATGATTCTCTCTTTCTCCCTCTCCCTACTGCTCTGAAATCAATTTAAAAAATTTTTTTTTAAAGATGTTATAGGTACAAGGCATTCTTGCTGCTTTCCAGAGAGGGGCACTGGTTGGTGCCACCATACTAATCTGAGTCGTCTCATCTCCTCAGAGTTTGGCAGGTCCTTCCAAAGACCTGGGTCATTCATGGAGCTTTGAGAAGCGCTGCATGTGAACATTGTGCAGAACGCATGTTTGCCATGTGCTTTACGTGCATAGATTCATGCTGTGAAATCCCCAACCTCATCCCAACACACCTTCCCAGCATGAAAGCCCTTCCCCACCCCCCAGGACTGGGAAATGGTAAAAAAAAGTGGCATCAGTGTCTCAGGTCAGGCCACAGAACACAGTGGCTGGTGTTGCATGCCAACTGGCTGGCATTCAGCAGCGCTGATTTTGGGGTCCCTGTCCCTGGGGCCCCTGGGAACTTGCCCCTTTACCCGGCCAATGGGAGAGGGCATGGCTTGGGGGATGCGGGAGCCGCACCGAAAGCATCTCCAAGGAGCAAGTTTGGGGTCCAGTCCTTACACATAACACAGCCAAGGAACCGGAATATTGGTGATTAGCGGCATTTCTTCAGTTGGGGATGGTTTTACGGATGTAATTAGAAGGTTATTGCTCCTGAAGATGGGCGAGTCCGTTTATGATTTTTATGCGGGGATGGTTCACAGCGGATTAGCGCTCGGGTGTTGCATTTGGTTTTAATAATGCTGTGGTGTCTGCGGATTTCGATGAATATTGAGAGAATTAAGATGATAAGCCAACCAGTGTAGTGCTGTGGAAGGCAATGTAATAATAGTCTTTAGGGCTTAGACAAGTCCCTTTATTTGGTGTAAATGAACAGATAAAGATATCTGAACAACTGCATCATCAAATTATTAAAAATATATATTTTTATATTGACTTCAGAGAGGAAGGGAGAGGGAGAGAGAGCGAGAAACATCAATGATAAGAGAGAATCATTGATTGGCTGCCTCCTGCAAGCCCTACACTGAGGATCAAACCTGCAACCTTGGCATGCGCCCTGACTGGGATCAAACTGTGACCTCCAGGTTCATAGGTTGACACTCAACCACTGAGCCACACTGGCCAAGTTGCATCGTCTAGTTTTTATGCTGCTTTTCCTTTGATATTGAGTCCATAATATCTAATATCGACAGTCGAAGCTCCTATATTTGGGCGGAGCAACTCTACATGTGTCATTTTAAAGAAATCATCATAGAGCCAAAACTGGTTTGGCTCAGTGGATAGAGCATCGGACTGCGGACTGAAAGATCCCAGGTTCAATTCCGGTCAAGGGCATGTACCTTGGTTGTGGGCACATCACCAGTAGGAGGCGTGCAGGAGGCAGCTGATCGATGTTTCTCTCTCATCGATGTTTCTAACTCTCTATCCCTCTCCCTTCCTCTCTGTAAAAAAAACAATAAAATATATTTAAAAAATCATAATAGTGAATATATTTTAAATACAATGAGTACATTTATGTATGTACATAGAACTTAAATACTAATTTAAAGAAAAAAAAAACAAAGCTCAACAGCAATGTGGCAATGACATGAACATTATGTAAGTAGAATGTGTTGATATCACTCCTGTTTCCCGGGTTTTTTGGGAGAAGAAGGGTCAGCATAAATGACAATACCCATCGCGGTAGGAAAGCACACATCCCGTGGACACACAGCATAATGGACGCTCGGAGGTCAGAGTTTGGAGCTGCACACGCACAACTCTCATCAACTAATAGAGGCCCCTTCGTGCCAACAAAAACATTTTCCCGGCGATGTCCTGGCTGCGCTGGTTACGGCCCATTTGTGTGCTGAACAGAACAGCGGCGCCGCTAAAAGGGCCAAGTTCCATTAAACTCTAATGACGGTGCCTGTTTCATCAGGGAGGCCCGGCCTTCTGATGGGGAGACTTTTATCCTCCATGGAGGCCTCAGGTAGCATTATTTCGATACAACAGAGTTCTTAGTTAATATCAGCATCACGTGTCCGTGGGGCTGGATCCCCAGCATGCCTAGGGAAAATGTGCTCCCTAGGATAATCACACCCTACAATGTGTTTTCTTTTCTTTTCTTTTAAATATATATTTTATTGATTTTCTACAGAGAGGAAGGGAGAGGGCTAGAAAGTCAGAAACATCGATGAGAGAGAGAGACATCGATCAGCCGCCTCCTGCACGCCCCACACTGGAGATGTCCCCGCAAGCAAGGTACATGCCCCCGACCGGAATCGAACCTGGGACCTTTCAGTCCGAAGGCCGACGCTCTATCCACTGAGCCAAACCGGTCTTGGCTACAATGTGTTTGCAATGCAGCACCTGCTTGCTCTCTCGTTTCCAAAACGTCATGAGTGCCTGGCGTAGTTGCAACTCAGGTGAACCTTCATCCCAAGGAAAGAAAAGAATCTGCCCTCCAAGATTGCCATGTCTGCACTGTCATTGGGTCCTTCTTGTTTCTCACGTTACCCCCAAGGTCAAAGTGCTCTGCATCAGTCATGATGTGCTAGGTTATCTTGCTAGAAAGGAAGCGAATAAACCAACTAATAACCCTTTAATCTTTACATATACATATACATATATATATATGTGTATATATATATATACATATATATGTGTGTGTGTATATATATATATATATATATATATTATTGATTTTTTTACAAAGATGAAGGAAGAGGGATAGAGAGCTAGAAACACTGACAAGAGAGAGATGTCAATCAGCCGCCTCCTGCACACCCACTACTGGGGATGTGCCCGTAACCGGGATACATGCCCTTGACCAGAATCGAACCTGGGACCTTTCAGTCCGCAGGCCGACACTCTATCCACTGAGCCAAACCGGTTTCTGCTAACCTTTTAATCTTGATAGCTTTACCTGAAAAGTTTTTTATTTTTTATTTTTAAAAATATATTTTTATTGATTTCAGAGAAGAGAGAGGGAAATATAGAAGTATCAATGATGAGAGAGAATTACTGATCGACTGCCTCCAGCACGCCCCCTACTGGAGATCGAGCCGCCACATGGGCATGTGCCCTGACCAGGAATAGAACAGTGACCTCCAGGTTCATAGTTTGATGCTCAACCTTTGAGCAACGTTGAAAGGGCACCCATAAAAATATTTTAAAGAATCCGAATTGCAAGGAATTCACCCCCATTTTATCTCGCTTAGTATCATTTTTGTGCCCTTGAGGTCAGAGGTTTGCCTACACTCATCTATATTATTAGCAAGATTTCTGATAATAATAGACAGTAAATGGTAAACTATTAATGAAATGCTTTTTTTGGGGGGGGAGCGGGGATTGGTTTTATTAACTGATTTCAGAAAATGACAAATTGGTTAAAACTGTGTTATAACCATTCCTGCCATTTTTAAAATTTGGCATATCCCTTAAAAGTCATTCTGCAGTTTGAGAACTTGCTACTCGGGTTGAATTTGGGTTTCCAAGTATGTGGTCCACAATAGTTATTGTAAAAAAACACACACACACAACCAAACAAACAAAAACAGTTTCTCATTTGATCAGGCTTTTAAAATTCTCCTCCTGCTTCTAAATGCCCTGGAGTTTTTACATTTTCACTCTAATGTGAACACACAAAGGAATCATTAGAGGGATGAAAATAAATCCATTCTCCTTTTTTTTTTTCAACTTCCCTTAGCAAATGAAAAAAATATATATATTACTTTAGTTTTTTTCTTTTTAACAACTTTACATTCAGCTTCTATGCATAGTGAAATGATTTTTTATTTTTATTTTTTTTGCTTCTTCGGGCGGTGAGGAATCAGTGGGAACTGTTTATGTGGCTTATTTTTTCCTCTACATGACCTGGTTTTAGAATATGTACTTCCAATGAAATAAACGGGTAAATATTGCTTCTCCTACTCATAACACGTGACGTAGCCTTATACGTGAGGGGTGCCGTAAGGATCTTAAGAGACCCCAGCTACACTACCCAGTAAACGTGACGAATGAAAAGCTTCAGCCAGCGTGTGTCTTTCTGAATAAAAAATAAATAAATTTGCTTTTCAGGGAGTTTGGCCGCTGGAAAGTAAATAACCTGGCAGTTGAGAGAAGAAATTTCCTCGGCTCCCCTCTGCCTCTTGCCCCCGAATTCTTCCGTAACATCAGACTGTTGGGACGCCGGCCTACCCTTCAGCAAATCACAGAAAACCTTATCAAGAAATATGGGACCCATTTCTTGCTCTCGGCTACTCTGGGAGGTACGACTCTTTGAAAATACTTGTGCCTGTGTGTGCTTGTGTGTGTGTGTGTGTGTCAACCTGTACTCATCAAGGAAAAGTGTTGATTAGTCCAGAGAGCTGCAGTTTGACTATTCTAGAACCCACTCATTAACTTGTTCAACACATTTTCCCTGAGGGCCTGGTGTGGCGTTGACAGTTGTACCATGCGTGGTAGATGGGTATCATTTCATTTATGTTAGTGATGTTATAATAGTGCGGACAGCCAGCCAGTTACAAAATCTCCTAATAATTATGGAAACAGACTCTGGGAAAGCTGTGTCTACTGGGCTTAATATTGTCCGTTATTATTGATGCAATAAAAGCTGAAGTGACAGTAGAATATTATTAACATAGGGTTTCATTTTTAAAAACAAACAAACAGTGGTTTCAAAACCCTGGCTGGTTTGGCTCAGTGGATAGGGTGTTGGCCTGTGGACTGAAGGGTCCTGGGTTCAATTCTGGTCAAGGGCACATACTTCTGTCAGACAGAGGACATGAAGGAGGCAACCAATCAGTGTGTTTCTCTCACATCGATGTTTCTCTCTGTCTTTCCTCTCTCTTCCACTCTCTCTAAAAATCACTGGAAAAATATCCTAGGGTGAGGATGAACAAAACAAACACACAAGCAAAAAAAACAACAACACAGATAAGGCTTCACTGCCACCATCAGCAGTAGAGACACTCAGGAGAATTTCAGGACATAAAATACGTTCTCCAAATAAGAAAGGAAGGGGCAGAGCGGACACAGAGAGATCGAACAGAAGAGGATGCTCAGGGACATTTATTTGCTTAGTTGCAAAATCATGGTGACGTTTTGATTTGTTTCATGGCCTTGGCATTACAGATGCCACATGTTGGGTTTAAGATTCGTTTTGGTTTTGTGGGTTTCGTGTGAGATTAAATCACTTCTTCAGGTTGACTCTTCCCAGGATCGCACTAGGCGATCTCAAAATTGATGTGTTCCAGTCACTTAAAAAATCTCATGCAGTCCTTTTAGAAAGGGGTTCGGTAGAGTTCCCACCCTCAATTGCCTTTTGATCGCTGAGTCCTCCATGATTTAGTGTTCCTGGTATTCTCTGTTGGAGTTCCTTCTCTCCTCTCACCGTTATTTAGATTTCTCCTCAGGTGTCTGTTGTGTGATGTTAATAACTCAGCTAAATATATATGAAATTATGAAAGTGGCTCAAGGATATAAGCTGTTTGCAATTAACACGTGTACCAGGCTGATTTCAGGCAATTTTAGAATGATGGCTGTTGTAATTACACGAAAGCTTGCTTGTTGCTATGAGTATATTTTTATCTTGGTATGTTTTACCTGACTGGGCATGAAATTGTATTGCTCCATATATATATATATATATATATATATATTTTTTTTTTTTTTTAATTCAGACTGATGGTATATACCTTCAGTTAATTCTCTCGCACTCTCCTGGATTAACTAATCCTGGGAAATAACTCCAATACTAACACACCATGAATGTCATGTGTATAGCACGCATGTTACACACACGGCCATTTATTTTGTAGCTAGGAATTGCCTGAGCAACAAGATTTTCACCTAAATTCAAACATGTTTTAAAAACAAGTTGAGTGAAGCATAGTAGCTACCGGTATTAGAGTGTTGAAAAGGAAAGAGATAAAAATATGAATAAATAAAAAGAGTAATTTAGGACATCTATTATGGACTTAGACATAAAACTTTGGATAGCAAATTTGAAGCCTCCGATGGGGTATTTTATGCTAGATAAAGCCAGCGATTGGATTACTTTCCTATAGGGGTAAATAAATTATAAAAAGCCTTCTTCAATA